>CAUYMX010002013.1:0-61777 GCA_963573855.1 Lepilemur septentrionalis | reverse complement strand
TGTTTCCACAACTTTGCAATTGTGAATTGTGCTGCTATAAACATTCGAGTGCAAGTATCTTTTTTATAGAGTGTCTTTTGTTCTTTTGGGTAGATGCCCAGTAGTGGGATTGCTGGATCAAATGGTAGATCTACTTGTATCTCTTTCAGGTATCTCCATATTGCTTTCCACAGGGGTTGCACTAGTTTGCAGTCCCACCAGCAGTGTAGGAGTGTTCCTATCTCTCTGCATCCACGCAACATTTATTGTTTTGTGACTTTTTGATAAAGGCCATTCTCACTGGAGATAAGTGATATCTCATTGTGGTTTTGATTTGCATTTCCCTGATGATTAGAGATGTTGAGCATTTTTTCATATGTTTCTTGGCCATTCTTCTGGATATAAGACAAAGTATTTTAATCTATTAATTAAAATAATTCACTCGAGGAAATCTTCTGAGTACCATGCTATTGCACATACATGCTTTATAGAGCTTGAAAGCAATAAAATAATATTTCTTTACATATTTTATATTGGTGGTATTCATATTTTAATTTAACTTTTCCTATAGTTATGTCAGTCTAATGTGTTTTTATTTTATTCATGAAAATTATGTAAATATAAACTCCCAAGATTAAGGTTTCAAATTATAGCAGGAAGATGAATATTCTTTATTTTAAGACATGTTTACATACTTCTGTTTAAATATAATTTAAATGATATTTTCTTCTAGAAAAGGCTATGCTATTATTTGGAATGATTAATTTTTCCAGTAAAGTGTTTGTCCTACATTTTTCAGAGTATTTTCTTTATGGTATACTCTCATAGTTTTGATGTACAGCACAACTAAATGAACAGGAAGAAATAGATTATCAGAAGATATTTAATTAATACCCAGATAGAGCATTCTTGAGTTGTAAGCAGATGGTCATGACTTGTCTCTATAACGCAAATGTCCTGTCTCCATCTTTTAAAATAAGGTGAAGATAGAGTGATGAAGAAGTCTTCAATAAAACAGGTTTTTGTCCTCCCCAGGTTTTCATTAATAAAATCAACGTGGAGAGTGGAATGTTGCTCATTTCTAATATTCCCTTCATTGCTTTTGGTTCAGGTAGATTTAGCTATACTGGCAACTAAATTTTTTGTTTGTTTGTTTGAAAGACATTTATGAAAGATTTACATGTGCTAAGGAATGAGCAGTCTAATAGAAATGAATAATATATGTCTTCATTCATTCAACAAATATTATTCAAGTTCCTACTATGTACCATCGTGGTTCTGGGGTATTAGAAATACAACAATAAACAATACAGAGTAAAACTCCTGTTCTCATGGAGCTTATATTTTACCGATATACGTTTAAACAGATAATTATAAACAACATAGAAGTTTGGGGATAGAAGTGTATCTATAAGATGATAATATATAGCCATACCAAATAATTATGGAGTTGCAACTGATACAGTCAGGTCCATAAGGCCATCAGGAAATTCTTATTGTGAGTCAAGTGGAACTGAGGGGGGGAGAGGAGGTCCCAGTAGGAAGGTGTCTGGTAGCCAGGAGCTCAAGAAATGAGGCAGGGCTATGGTGCTAAATATACATTACTTCATTTGTAAAGGCCAGCTAACAGATCAAGGAAACCCGAGACCTTTCTAAATTCCAAGATAATCAACATTTTACCATGCCATGGTTGAACTCTTCCTCTGATTTTATATGTTAAGAATCCTCTAGATTCTTGAATTTCTGGGCAAAATTCCACATCTCTCAGCAATAACATTGTAACACTGTTGTTTTTCTTAGCAAGATCAACATCTTCCTTTTTGGGGAAGTTTTTGATAAGGTTGAGTGAGGGTTTTTGTGTCTCAAAATTATTGATTGACAGGGTCTCTCTAGTCATTTAATTAAGTATGAAGGTCATTAAATAATTTTGCCTAAACTGGAAGAATGAAAAATTCACTAGTTAGATTAATTTTGAAGCATTATGTAGAACTTCCTCAAATCTTTTTTTATGTTTTCAGACATTGCACCACTAGCACATAGTTGTAACTTTGAAATAACTTTTTAGGGGAACTTTGATTTGCTCAAAGAGAATATTCAGATTTGTGCATGTTTATCTTTCAAAAGCACAAAGTTTAAAAAAGTAAAGGGGCTATTTTTTCATTACACTTCTTAAAACTTAAAATCCTGGGATAATTTTAACAGGTATTTGCTTCAATAAGTGAAGAAAACCAACAGTTAATGCTCTGTTTCTAAATATTTTATATTTATATTCTCTCTGATACAAGAATTTCATAAAATAATTATTCTTTCCACTTAATTTTGATTCACGAAGTTCATTTACTGGGCCTAAAGTCACATGTAAATGTAACAAATGGCAAAGCCTGGTAATCCCAGAGGTGTAATAACTTAGCCTTTGTCTTTGTAGTTAACCATTTATGTAATGCAAATTTACAAGATTTTAACCCCCGTCATCTGGTGACCATCTCCACTCCTCCAATGAAACTAGGATACCAAGGACTTCTGTCTTATCAATTTCAGTGGCTTATTTTTAATTATGTTTATTGGCTCTCTTTTCATCTTAGACCATGGTGGCTATTGTTCCTTTTGTTCATTCTCTTGGTCTCTTCATTCCTTTTGCTTTTTCACCCACACTTTAATGTAGCTAAGTTGTATCCTTAGCTCTATTACATTCTCAATTGATTTCAATCCATGGCTTCAAATATCTAGCCATGACTTTCCTTACGAACCTCAGATTTATATTTCCATTCACTTGGTGAGTTTCTCTCCCTTGACTGTTTGCAGAAACTTGAAACACGTATTCTAAGACATGCATTTTCATTCCCCACATTCATTCACTAACTGATACTTGTATATCTCTAATGCTGAACTATAAGTTTTTCCAGAAACTCGGGCATTTCACTTGGCTCTGATCCCTCGAAACTTAGCTGAATGCCTGGCACAAAGTAGATCCTCAATAAATATTTGACAAATGGATGATTTAATAATGAAATGTTAACAAGCATGCATTTGATATTAAAGCTTAAGAAATGCAGTAATGTAGTAGTAGCAAGTGGAGCACAGAATCATTGATTTTAAATAAAAACTTCCTTTTAGTTAATTATGCCCAACATTATATATTTCCTACATGTTTCCTGAGGTTTCTTTGATGTAACTCTGACTTTATACAAGGACAGTGCAATAGGATTTTGTTATTTGACTCAGGTTTCCAAGGGATGCCAGGATGAAGGGAGACTCTGGGATATAGTTAGAAATTTTTGTCTGTAGCTTTCGGTAATAAATCAAAGTGAGATACTATTCTCAGTGGGTAGCAATATTGGTGTCAGGTGCATAACTAGTGATTTGAGTCAAGTAAGCAAGTCTGCCTACAAACTTTAATGGATTCGAGGTCCAGCAGCTCTTCCATTAAAGATTAAAGTAACTGACAGAGACAGATTGTTAACCAAACTTTCTTCTCATTTTCCGTTGATTCTTTTAGCTAAACTGAATACATACAAGCAGACAATGATCTCCCTTCGTATACTCATGAAATATTCCAGATATGAAAATGATTGAGCATAATTAGCTATATAGGAAATAAAATTTGGTCTTGGGAAAAAAGTGGAGGTATTAGATAATGCTTATTTATCATATGTAGTTCCTTAAACATTTAGTAAATAAATCTTGACTATATGGTAAAACTGGACAAGGACTACTTCAGCTTGGCAGTTGTGTTACCTACTAAATTCTTCAAAATGTATTCAGTTTTTTTTTCCCCTAAAACAATCTCTAGCTTCTCATCTAAATACTCAAATGTAATTTTTGAAAGATGTCACATTCCACAGAATGAACTTGCAGTCTACCAACCCTGAACTCCTCTGTTCAAATCCCAGCTTTACAAGGTTGAAAGCACAGTAATAGGCCAAAAGACATTTTTCCTCAAGGCCTTGGGAGGTGGACAAATGAATGTTTACAGTCCTTGCATTTGCTGACTTGCTGTTTTGCTGGTGTACATTCTTAGCCGCTTCATCCTACGCCTTTGTTCTGAGTTAGATTCTTCTTTCTTCTGGCCTAGCTAAGGAGTCCAGCATAAATGAGTTATTTCCTTTTCTGTTGCTGACTCTAAATAAGATAACTTTAGCAAACATAAAACCATTTATTGGGAGTTATTACATCAGTTTCTCTAACTGCTTTACCTAACTGCTACCATTCATTTCTACAGTGTTGGCTGAATAGCTAATTTTGTTGCCCTTAATTAATAAATAAATTGAGGAAGGGAGTGAGAAATTAAATTTCTGTGAGGCTCATTTCAGAATTAAGCCCAGCAATTTTCCAGCTGTAATTGCATTATTTATTCTGTTTACCAAGAAAAAGTTGAAGGGACGTTGGCACTGGCACATTCTCCCCTAATGACTGAGGTGTCATTAGAAGCAAACACCATCACTTCCCATTAGCACAATAACCTCCAGAACTGTCATTTATTCCCAAATAGTTAAAAAATACACAGGAATCTCAATGTGAACGTATTTCCTGGGTTGGGGAGGTTTTGGTCAAAAGAAAAACTGAAAAATAGAGAACACTATCCTTTTTGTGAATTTTAATCCAAAACCATTATTTAAATATGTACTAGTATTTCCCAGGGCAAGGAACATGAAGAGATATGGAGAATCTCTATGACCATCACGTTGACCAACAACGCACACATGTGATCTCTAATCTGGAGAATAATTTGATGAAAAGTGATTTATGTGAGCAGAGGTCATGCAGTAATTTGGGTGAACGCACCTTAGAAGGTTAGAGCAGTGACAGTTGGCAGTGGCGCAGGGGGAGGCTGCTGTACAGTTGTCCAGATAACG
Organism: Lepilemur septentrionalis; assembly: GCA_963573855.1. NCBI lineage: Eukaryota > Metazoa > Chordata > Mammalia > Primates > Lepilemuridae > Lepilemur > Lepilemur septentrionalis. The sequence goes on along the minus strand of CAUYMX010002013.1, from coordinate 56,945 downwards.
CTGCTAGAAACTATGTGTGATTAAACATGCAATTGGAATTATCGCTTCTTGTTCCAATAGGGATAAAGAGCTACAGAGAGATTGGTGATAGCAGAAATATAACTAATGTTTATATCATAAAATATTTGTCTTTTAAATGTAAAGATGTCATCCTGCCATTGTTCTTGTCAGACAGAGTTGTCAAAAGGTGGTCTAGTGAGCTCTCACAAACAATGCAAAAAGGTATTGTCGGCAGAACATAATTTTATTGAGGACAGTACAATTTCCGCATTGTTAGCAATTTATCAAATAAATATATGCAACCAAAGGAAAATGGCTGCAACTAAATATGCATTTAATCTAGACTTTTTATGGATCATGAAATTTTTTAAAGGTGTGTTCCAGAACATAAGATTGCAAGTAGATATTATCTCTGTGGTGTTTTCTTCTCAGAGAAGAAGATACAGAACACTCACCCATCATGTATTGTGCTAACAAACCAACAAGTGAGTTGAATCAAAAGGATATGGGGAAGAGTATAATGGAGATTACACTTTTGGTTTATTTTCATAGGCATAAAAGTGATAATTTTTTATCTCCTGTATGAAACAGCACTGAGCTAGTGTTATCTAGACAGGTGCATTCTGTTGCAGTGATGAATTTCTACTTACTCATAAAACTTGCCCACCCTACCACACCCTTACACATGTAGTCCTCTCTGGGACGGATGGCATGGATTTCCATGAAGCTGGCTGAGGTCAAGGTGTAGGCAGTGGCCATGGAACACGTCCCCATAAGCTGGTCAGCCCATGAGGGGACTCACTCTGTGACACTGGCACCTTTAACATCAGTTACTAACCACCCAAGCTACCAACCCAGGGTCTAACTCTGACTTCAGAGAGTCTCACAGTAAATCCCAGTGAGAAGACCATGGACATAATATGATGATGCTGATTTCTGGTTTTATCATGGAAGAGAAGCACATATGGATATGTGACCAATGATAATTTTTATACAAAATTTACTGTTACAATCAAAGCATAGGAATAATTTTAAGGGACCTAAAAATAGAAAGCCTCTCTCATATTTTTCAATTAATTTGTAGGTCCTGTGGATATCAACATTCTAGCTAAATGTAATCCCTGCCTGTCAAACCCATGTAAAAATGATGGCACCTGTAATAGTGATCCAGTTGACTTTTATCGATGCACCTGCCCTTACGGTTTTAAGGTAAGTGAAAGCTGTTGCAAGAGCTATGATTTGAAAATGTAGCATTCCTCAGTATGCATTCATTATTCTACTGTGCTTTCTCTGTGATTTCCATTCAATTCTAATTGCCCGTTTGTTCTCCAGGGACAGGATTGTGATGTCCCAATCCATGCGTGCATCAGTAACCCATGTAAACATGGAGGAACTTGCCACCTAAAAGAAGGAGAAAAAGATGGATTCTGGTAGGTCATTAGTCTATGATCTTCTGTGTCTGAAGTATTAGAGCAAGAATAACTAAGAAAGCATGCATTTTCCTTTTCAAATCAAAGAACATTGTTTTTAAAAGAATGCCACAGCAAGGACAGTATCTATTGGTCCCTCTCAGAGATATTGCAGTATTAGAAACAAATGGAGACACCACAGTATTTTCAGCTTGGGATGCTATAAAATCAAAAAGAATTTACCAATGTGCACATACGCAGATTATGAGTAATCAAGTCAGATTAGGGAAAGACAAAGAATTGGCTCCATTATACTAATTAATAGCCAACTGGTCCCCTACTATATATTCATCTGTTGTTTTGCTTATTGCTTTAACATTCAATATGTAATGATAAGATGTATGTCCCACTGAAACAAGAAATTAATGATTTATTTCTAAGACACAATATAAGTAGACAGACATACTGTGAACAATCTTAGTCTGGAGTTATTTAATCATATGGTAAAATTACTTCAGATGTACTTCATGAATTATGAAATGGAGCTCTTTATTAAATGACACTAATAATTTCACATAATAATGCTAACCTACTACTAAAGCTTGTTAGAAATTTCACTTTTTAGAAGAAATATACTTAATTTCTGCATTTCGTTATTAAAATTATCTCTTATTCATCTAGACTGTGTTCAAAGATTATTCTGATACGTATTCAAGATTAAAAATACAATGTTTTATGCCAGAGGAAAACTTGCATTTAGTGAGACTTAAAGAAAACATCACATTTTGTAATCATATTGAAGACAAAATTTTATTTTCAGATTTATTTTTATTTCAAGATATCAAAGACATTATACATAAGGTAGTAGATGTTGTAATTTTAAAAATCAGAACTAATTCCTCCTCACTGATGAGCAAGGAAGCATGAATTATTTTATTTGAGCACAATTTTAGAGTCTATGGAGTGAAACTTTGCTTGTGTTGTAGACCTACAAATATATAGGATTTATTAACTTTTAAGACCATGGAGCCATTTGCTGTTTTGGAGCCAGTATAAATTTTCTTGAACAGTTTCTGATTTGGTGGATATTACCATAAATTGATATTTACAACATGTCATTTAAAAGCATTTTAAAAATCAATTTCTTAGAGTTAAAAGCCCTGTAGTTAATGAGTGTATTTATGCTTTTTTTCAATATTTTCAATATTTCAATACTGCTTTAAAATGCAGTAAAAAGATTGTTTTCTGCCTTTCCTTCCCTGGCATTCAGGTGTATTTGTGCTGATGGGTTTGAAGGAGAAAATTGTGAAGTCAATGTTGATGATTGTGAAGATAATGACTGTGAAAATAATTCTACGTGTGTCGATGGAATTAATAACTACACATGCCTTTGCCCACCTGAGTATACAGGTATGAAAAATAGGAAATATTATGTCTTCAGTGTATCTGTTTGAAAGCAACATTGGCATTGTGTTATATATGTTGAATAAACCATTGTGTTATTCCATAACTGGTAGGTGTTTTGAAAATTAGATGTACTGTAAATAACAAGGACTTAAAGATGGTTTCAGCCAAACAAATTAAAGACCCAGCAAGCTCAGTTCAAACATGTGTATCTATCATAAAGTTATGCTATCCAGCAAAAAAAAAAAAAAAGAAGCTATTGTACTGAAGCTTTTAGTCCCACAATTCAATGGCATTTTACTGCAAACCCCTCTGCAAACAAACCCACCAACACATATGAAAAGAGGGTCACGGGGAAGGGAGGACATTTCTTTACATAGCCAAAACATAATTAAGTATTTGGGATTACTCATATCCACACTCATTTCTTCACTAGTGAGTGTTTGCCTCTAGTAATCCATGTCCTTCAAAGTAAAACTCAGTGAGGAAGATAGTGACCATTTTGAAGAGTCCTTTGAAACCATCACCTTTTTTTCTGATGCTTTTTTTCTCTTTAGGTGGTAAATCTTGTAAGACTACCCAAATTACAAAACTTCCCACCTATTCAAACCAATTTTTGGTAAAGTCAACATCAAGTTTATGACTTGTTTATATTGTTGGAACATCTGTTTGATTTTTGTGGCTATGGAAAGAAACTTCGTAGTTATCTTTTATCCTTAATAAATCACTTAAAGTTGATAGAGAAAAAGAGAACGTTACACATTTTATTTGTAAAAAAAATGGAGAAGTAATTTCTGTCACTCTATTCAAAGTTACCATTTTCATTTTTCTGGGTACATTTCATTAATTATGTCAATTTCTATGTAATTTGATACATAGTTAAGAATATCAGAGGGTTAAATAAATATGTAGGTGACTAGAATTAACATTTCTAAATATAAAAGAGGGACACACATCTGCATAATTAAATTTTCCTAAGGATTAGTTTGAAAATCATTGAAATTAAGCATGGAAATTAAGCTTTGCATTTTACTAAGTACCTTTGTTGATGGGAAAATGCTGGATAGAATAATGAGTTCTGAAGTTGCCTTTTCCATGGTCTGTTTTTTTCTGCTTACACCAGTAAGGCACCTGATGGCGTGTAAAGTAGTATCATACCAAACATGTTCTACTACACATATACAGCCCTTAGACTGCTTGGTGGGCAGAATTTGAGCATTCTTTGATATTTTGCACTAATAAAGGATAGCAAGTGTATCCCACATGCAACTACTCTAAAGTGGCTGGAAAGCATTTAGGTGTTACATAGCTTTGACTTTCACACCAATTACCTGTGTCAGACCTCAGATATTTTCCATTAGCCCATGGGCCCTGATTCTGGAACAACTGGAGCTATCCTGAGAATCTGAGCTTTATTGGATGGGCTGATTTAGATTTATATGAAAAACTCAGTTGTTTACAATAAAATATGTTACCTATACCCTTCTTAGGATAGAATAATGCTCTTTTTCCATCATTGTTCTGATCACTAGAGAAAGAGATTAAGAACTCAGTTAATTTCAGGGGCCTCCTTAAAGCAACCCACTCTGATTCCACCAGACAAATTGGACCCAAGCATTTCAAGCCCACTTTGGCTAACCAATGTCTTCCTCAGCACAGAAACCAGGAATTTATATATATATATATATATATATATATATATATATATATATATATCCTGATAAAAACCAAGGCTTGGCAGCACAGCTGTACGTGTGTTTCTGATGATAATTTATGTAAGGTGGTAGACTTTCCTGAGTTGATTTGGATGGGTCCCCGTGCTTCAGCTTTATTCCTGCTATTGCTTATTCTATCCTTTCTTTTGAGTCTTTGTCTTACCTGCTAACCCTTCATTTCCCAAGCTCCTTTCCCACACCAGCTCCTCCTGAACACACATTTTCTCCTGTCCTAAGTGATCAGAGAAATTTCCTCTGAGAAGTGTTATGAAGACTCACTTCCCTAACTGTTGCAGAGCTCTTTCTTAAAACATATCATGAACATCCAAAGCTTAACAAAATCATTTTTAGCCAAAATGTGACATCTATAAAAGCTGTCATGTGGAAACCTGCCACGTCTTGTCAAGAGCCCTTTGGCTCTCCATAAGAACTGAGACTCTGCTTAATCTTCTTACTTATAACTGTTGCAAATGTCAGTTTGCCTTAATTTGAACAAAGAATCGACAAAAGCACTAAACTCAGAGAAAGTGCATGGCATACAGAGCATGAAAACATTACCGTTGTAACTTTTGGACTGGGTCCTGTGGGCATGAAGAGTTTGACGATTTGGCGTTAGAGAAGATATCTAAATAGGGCAAATTTATAACTCATCTATTAACTGTAGTATTTTTATGCGTATGTGAAATGAGCTCATTTACAAAATTTCAAACAACCATCTGCAGATTTTGAAATCAGTGGCAAATAAGTGGCCTTTAATCATAAAGAAATAAAAATGGGACTCTAGAGTCTCATGTTCTGTTTCATCCAAGTCTGCAGTTAGGGAGAAATTTTCTTATAATGTGATTATACTGTTTTAAATTTAAGTTCAGAATCTGATTAACGAGCATAAGATCTGTGAACAGAAGCCCTGCTATGCTCAGAGAATATAATAATTTTGTCATTGTTTAAAAATCATTCCAATCACAAGTCACTTTTTCCTTTGAAGAGTTCTTACTCTGTATTCCAAAGGCATTCAATGAGAAAGTAAATTCTGTTTAATAGAAGCAAATAAAACTTAATAAAAAAAAGCTTGTAAATTATTATGGTGAAAATTTTTGCATTTGTCATCTATGTCAAGAGTCAGAATGGACATGATATTGTCGATGGAAAAAATTCAGAGATCTGAGAGCAATCTGACAGAGAAGTCATGATGTGTGATGAGCAGGCTACAAAACATGGCTAGAAATATTCAAAATAAAATGACCCATTATTGGGGACTTTATTAAACTTTATTTAAGCTCTGAGTGATCAAAAATCACAGTAAACACTTATTGATTTATTAGAGTTGAAAACTCTCTGCTCTTTCCTGCTCCAGGGATTGACAGCGTAAATTGTGAGGCTTGATACTGTTTTGCTGTTATCTAAACCTTGCTGTAACCTCCCCCTGCCAGTCATCAAAACTATTCTTCTCCATCTACTTCAATCCTTCATCTGTCTATCTACTTGTGTAATGCATGACTGTTGATTTCTAGTATGTTCTAGACAAGCTTAATTTTTGAAAAGTTGAATTCACTATGATTCTAAATTAAAATCTCTATGCTAAGTATAGGGAAAGTAGGACTTCAAAATTGTCAAACAAATAATTTAAAATTAATTCTAGGATTTTACTTTTAGCTTGAGAAACTTGGTTTTGATTTTATTTTTTTTTTTTTAAATCAATACCTTCTTTCTAAAAACAAGGTATTTCTTGGAGGTAAATTTCCAGGAATTCCTTAAATTATACAAGCTCAAAACCTATAAAAATGAAAATTGTAAATATGCACTCCTGTTGAAAACAAATGGACACTTCTTATTAGGCTCTGGTACTAACTTAGGTGTTTAACTGAAACACGTGCTTTTCCCTATTTCACAACAGTAAAAACCCTGGATCTGCTACGTCAAGACTTTGTCTTAATTAACCCTGTGCTTATGGCACCATATACAAGTAGGATACAAAGTTGGTCATATTGCTTAGTGGGATTACATAAATTCAGTAAAATGAAAGTTTTCATACCAATTGGGCATGTAAAGTCTTAGGATGTATTCTGTGGAAAAAATTCAGAACACTTTAATTTTTTGTTTTATACCCATTATCTCTTTGTTTTCCAAATCTCTGACGCCCATGCACAAGCCACTCAGTGTACATCTTAAACAGTAAAGCTGCTGGTTGTTACATCTCCTGGTTTAGACACAGATCGCTAGCTCCCTGTGATGGCGTTTACCTTGTGCCTCATTTTCTCCGTGTTTGTGCGTTTGGCCCGGCTGTAGGTAAGAAATCTAAGCCTTGCTTCAGTTTGCTCTCACCCTGGCTTCTCTGTTGTTAATGCTGCGCGTTGGCTTCCTGTGCTCTGCTGTTGTATCGCAATGTAAAAAGTCTTTTGTCTCTTCTGTCTTTGTCGCTGCCAGCTGCTAATCTGAATGAGGTGGAAAAAGGTTAGTTGCCTTTTTAAGTCTATTATGATTTTCATTTTAGTTTCCCTCTTTCTTTTAAAGCCACATAGATTTCACTGTGTGTACACTCTAAAAGGAATGTTGACAGACTATGAAATCTGAAAGCAATATGTCAAATCATTCATTCCGATGCTTGATATATGTGTAGCTATGCCAAACACTGCAAAATGGGTCTCTGACATGCACTTTGTCCATTTTTACAAGACTATAATAGAAACTCTTTGAGTGCAAAGAGGTGACTAAAAAAAGGGACTAATATTTTTACTTGTCTATATGCTTTTACTTTTGAAATATACTATGATCATGTATTATTTCTATAGTGAAAAATGTGGGTCATTTAGTACAGTAGTAGGTAGGCTGTAGACAGAAAAATTTTAAAGTGGTAGGAATTTTCCCATAACCTTAAATCAATATCTTTAGTGACTTAAAACATGAAAAATATTTGAAGATGTTTACATTTATTGAAACATTTCATGAAACAAGTATTACAAAGCCCAAGAGGTTGATTTATAAAATGACATTGTCAAATTCATATTATAGGATTCTATGAGTACTAGGGAGTATTTTTAAAGCAGAAAAAGAGCCATAGTTAATCATTGACATCAACATGGTCCTCATGGCTCCCAGAATACATCAGGACCCAGGAAAGGGAGCCGTAGAATTATTAGAACGGTAACTATGTTTTGGGAATCATCATGGAATCTTTACAAAATTTTATCTTAGAGACTCAATTTTAACTAATAACATTGGATTTGTAATCATTCAGCTTATCAAAAGTCTTCAAGTACCCAGAGCAGGCACAGTGTCCTAAAAGGAGCACAATATATGCTTGTTGTGATAGTTTCCGTGGTATATGAAGCATTTGCAGTAGGATTATAAGGCTAACATGGAAATACATAGCAGATATTTCTGTCTTCTCTTGCTATGGACTTCGTTGTTGTTGTTTTTTTTTTTTCTGTTGCACTATTTGGGTGATTTATTGTGTTTTCTCACTTCTTGCTGTGTGCAGAGTTCAGTTAAAAAACATGAAAAAATAGTTTTATATTTTAGAATATAACAATATATGCTGTTCTTCATGGATCCATGCACCCAGTACCTTCCTTAGTCAAATTTCATCTTTTCTTTTTACAAGAACTAAAGAAATTGATGGTCTGGGGCAGGGGTGTCTAAGGTCTCAGTCTGTTTCAGAAACATAGCAGCAGTTATTCCGCTACAGGAATATGTCCTTAACTAGTTACATATACTCTCAGCAACAAGGTTGGCAGTGAAGTTGTGTTTTGAATCACCATGCGGTTTCGTGTGTTGACTAAATTTCATGCTTATGTTTATAAAAGATCTCTTTTATTTCCAAGAATTTGCAGCTGACTGAATTTGCTTATAAATATAGTCCAATCAGTCTTTGTATTTTTAATCCAAAATGTAATTAGAAATAGAATTTTCTTTATACCACCTAGGGTAATTTTCCTACATAAAGAGAACCTCTGTAATTAGTTGACACATTGTTAATTTTTTAAAAACCTCCATAGTTTATGTGAACAGTACAAATGTGGGCAGTAACTTTTATAAAACAACAATAAAGCACTTACTCAGGTATACAAACCTTGTACACAGGGGCCCAGATACAGACCAATGTCTCCCTGACCCCAGGATGTGCACTCTGATCTGGGGACCTTCCACTGAGGCTAGTCCTTTCTTCCTCCCTGCTGTCTTCCAGGCTTTGCTTCTTCCCCATCTCACAGTGGCTCCCACTAATGGTTTATGCCAAACAAACTTTTCTTCTGCTCTCCCTGCTGTCTCTTCTGCTACCTATATACAATTGTCCTTATGGACATTTGCAAAGAATAAAGCTGTAGGCACAAAGTTCAAGTGCAGACAAGCAATCTATTTTATCTGGACATGAGAAAAAAGAAAGCACCCAATCAATGCCTGTACGATTAATTAATTAATTCCCCTGAGAAGGAGGCTGCCTTCTATTACAGAGGGCAAGTGCTTAATTTGTGTAGGTAATGGAAAAAGCTCAGGTTTCTCCTCCTGGCACTAATATTTATAAACTCTGTGACTTCTCCCAGTCTTTTTTTTTTTCCTATGAAGCAAGGGTAATCATATCTGTCCTACTTCACATAGACATTAGAGTAGCATGTAAGAATGTATAGAAAAACACTTTAAAATGGTAAATGTCTATACTCCAGAAATATCGGGGGCTTCCCTGTGCATCAGGTTTAAGTTTTGCACCACTTAATTCCAGCCATCCTCACTGCAGTGACATGGTTCGGATTTATTGCATGCCATTCTTGGTGAAAAAAATAATATTTTATGGAAATTTTGATGAAAATTACCCAAAGTAAATTATACATGTATACAGGAATATCTCGCTCCACATCTTTCAGTTTGGTCTCTATTATTATTTACTTTTGCTTCCTATGCTCACTATATGTGGAAAGACTTTATTTTGGGATATAAGTCCTTGGTTCTCTTTACTCCTTTCCTTAGAAATGTAAGGAAATACTGAATACTGAAGAATACTTGGATTTAGCTGAGTTAGATTTTTAGGTTTTGTGTATATTTTTAGATTTTTTGGTGATCTCTTAATAACAATGACTTCTTCTGTTATTAATTCTGCATCTAGATGTACAAGGTCTTTATATCAAAATCAATATAGTTTAAAACATACTTGCGAACCTCAAGTAAGGGAAATTAACATTGCAGTCTGTTTTAACTAGAGAGAATACTTTGGCAGCCTAACAATATCCTGTGGTTTGCATTTGTCTTCCAACCTTTCAAAGCTTTCCTAAGTGCATTTGAGTCACAGAAAACATTTTAAAGATTTCTGTTTGCTCTTTAGTTAACAGGCAGTGCCCACTGAGCCCAGAACAACAATTTAGGCTAACCAAGTCTTATTGAATCTAATTTGGATTTATTTATTTTGAAAACTGAGTTAAATATTTTCTGGAGTTTCAGTAGCTGTTGGAATTGGCTATATTATTAAGCCTCAGTGTTCCAATGAGGAAGTACTAAAAACACCTACTTTTTTGTTTATTTGGAGAGGTAAGTTTTTTCATTTAAAAATGCACAAGATGTTTATTGAGAAAATACCTCATGCGGGACACCATGCTAAGCATTGAAAGTGATACAGAAATCCATAAAACATTTCCCATGTCTACCAGGCAAACTCTTTGGCTTTGATTCTTGACTGCAAGTTCATATCAGGTCAGATTTTTCTCAGTATACAGCCATCCCTTCTCATATCCCAAGAACATCTATAACGTAATATAGCTTCTTTACTAGTTTGTTAGTAAACACCTTTTCTGAATATGAATACTGATCAAACTCTCGGGCAGACAAGGAGTATCAAGCAACTCATTTCCTATCATTTAGAATACAACAATGAAAACCAAAAACTGATTTTCCTTCATTGAAACATCTTAATATCTATATCTATAGCATGTTTTCTTGAGTCTTACTATTTGGAATCATGATTAACTTTATCTCCTGAGGTTTCTCCATGGTGATGTTCTGCTACTTCCTATGTCCCATTTTGCACACATTTCACACAAAGAGATCACCTGCCAGTGCCTAATGTATCTTCGAGAACTCAGGGGCCCCTAGTTTAGTTCCTCATATTTCTGTACTAACAACTGGATTCAATTAAGTTTAGAAAAGTGGGGGCAGTCTGGATAGTTTATTGATCATATTTTGAAGGTCAGTTAATTATTTCTAATTAATAGGACAAGTTTTGGAATAGTGAACACTAAAAAGAAAGCATCAGATTATTAAAAGGAACCCTCAGGAAAAGTTGGCTCTTTTAAAAAATAAGCAACAAAAACACGCTGTTCTTAAGTAATCCTTTACTTTTTGATGGAAATAAAGCCAGTGATTACTATCACCATTGTTAAGGATACTGAATATTCAGATTGTAGACTGGGCATATGCCTGTGTTAATGTGCTGTGGTGCCTGAAATTATAACCTTGAGTACAATATTAACAAATGGGTATGATCTGGTTCAGCAAGAGGAGAACCCGGTCCAATTCAGTTAAGCTGCCCTAGGATGACTCTCATAATCCCATCAGCTGTATCCACTTTCTGCTACAGTTCATCTGTCTCTCTGCCACATTGCAAGGTCTGTGAGAGGAGAGAGAATGTTTCTGTTTATGTAAATAAAAATCAAATGGGAAATATATACTTTTGTACAATATTAAAATATATGGAATTTATAAAATTTGGTAATGAGCAACATTCAGGTCTATTTATCTTAGCCATTCTCAAGCATGCCTTTAAGTGCTGACACATACAGTTCTTGCATCCGAGAGCTCATCCTTCTCCGTTCCCTGTTGAGATGCTCATTGTTTGGCAGAAGAAATTGTAAGGATATCTGGGAGCCAACAGATTACCCATCTAGTCCAGTCTGCAAGGAAGTACCTCAGGCTAGGATCACAGAACACAAATCTGCTACCAGCTTTCTTATTCCTGCTCTGCTTTCTTACATTGCCCTTAAAGCAATCTGAGTCTCATTCATTAACATTTAAAAAGCATTTTCCTACAAGAAGCAATGAAATCAGTGATCTCACATTTTTCCCCCCGCTGGAGTACATAATTTGCTAATGAATGTGATGGGAATGGAGAGGAACAAAAATATAAATAAAGGGATCCCTTGCCCTCAAGCAGCTTACTTTTAAGAAATTAAATCTCATTTATTTTATCCAGTTGGTTGCTTCTTTTTGGTATCTTCCCTTGTTGAGCTAATTCAAAGAGAGTAAAATTAGTACCATTTATTCAGACTTTTCCTGAGCCAAGCAAGAGCTCAAAATGCAAATGTTTGAAGAATGATGTGTTTGACCCTCCAAAAATCTGCATCCTGGGGATTCTGTCAGGAATTCAACCAGACTTCCTCCCTTATTGTAGACATACTTGAAAATGTCATAACTGATTAAATTTAACACTAGAATTCTTGTCCAGTTATTCAGATTGCTGTCTTAAATTTCCTCTCCATTATTATTAATATTAACAATCCTTTCTCATTTTTTTTTAAAAAACTAGTTTGTTACAATTTATGAATAGGAACAAAAACAAGCTGCAAGGTCAGCTCCAGAACACTCCACACCCCCTTCATACATCTGTGATCCTCTGAATGGACTCTGAGATTTTATCTATTTCAGAGAGAGATGAAACTAATCTACTTACATTAGAAGAAGGGTAGCAACAGTTAAATGTTCTAGTAACACCATATACTGGTATCTAAAATTACTTTTGTTATAGATATGTCCAACCTGAATTGAAAGGGCTAATAACTTTTAGAAAAATTAGTGATACTCCATCCTTAACTGGGTACCCTTTCTTATTGCTCCATTTATTGTAAAGCAATATTTTAAACAGTGATTTGAGTTGGAAAAAAAACAGAAATCTTGATCTGTTGACAAAATGACCAACCTCCTTTCTGCTAAGCAGGCTTTGAGGACTAAATAAGACTAGCCAAGACACACTGTTGCCCAAATTTCTTGATAAATAGAAAGCAATTAATCATTCAACTGATAATTCATCAAAAATTCCCTAACTGTAACTAACATGGTTTATTTTACAAAGAGAATAAATCTTTTCAGGGGTAATGATGTATTTTGGAACTGTGTAATATAGTTTTCAATAATACTTAAAAATAATAATGCCGTTTAGCCCATTTTCTAGGCCAAAATGCTGTCCATATCTCAATCACTAGAAGAAACTTAAGGAATAGTGGAAAATTACACACTCATCTTATTTCTTTAAATTTTCCATAAGGTCACTTCTCCAGGGTAAATGCTTTGTCATACTCATCTTTTAATCATTTGCTGGATCTAGCTCAAAAAATTTCTTCCTAACATTATACTATGAAAATTAAACTAAAGCAGCTTTTTTTTTTTTTTTTTGGTTTAATAAAAAATCCTCACTCTCAGATTGCACATGTAAACTAATCCTATTATAAACAGTGACTTTCCTTTTACACTATTCTTACTCTTTTCAGGAAACATTGTGTGCTAACTTCCATAAACCATATATCTTCATTATTTGCTCATTTGCCAAAATCACTATAGTTTTCAACAATGCCATGAGTGAAACCAGTAATTTTTTTTTTTAAAAAAGCATGTTTAAGAAATTTGAGAGTGTGTGCAAGAAATGTAAATCAATTCAGGTATTCCCCACTTCATATGAGTTTTGATATCTTTGACATATTTAAGTGAATAAAACACTTTCCAGATTATTATTATAGTTAATAACAGGATACATATTATTGATAGTAGTTATTAATTGCAGCTGTCATTCAAAGTTCAAGGTAATCTCTGTACTTATTGAAAAGTTGGTGAAACAAGGCGTTGGACTCACTTTCTCCCCTTCTGCAAGACACAGTAGTCTTTGGTTCTCTTTCGTTTGCCACCTTTTTAATACCCTGAGAAGGAGAATCTTCATTACTATTTATAGTCTGTCCTGCAAGCCCTAACTGGTAACACCAGCTCACTCTGAATAGAGGGGAAAGGGCTGATTGCTTTGCAGAGAAGCTTCTGGCCCCGCAGTGAATATAGAGCTAAACTACACTGCAGTTCTACATTTATACCTTTAGTCTTTTGAAGCACAGAGATCCTGGTCACGGGCCACTCCTTCTCCTTTGTGCAGCATTTGTCACAGACTCTGACTGTTGAAGAAGCTCAGAATCCTAAAATAAAATTGGAGACAGAGGAGATATAACCACATGGGATGAAATGAGAGGAAAGAGGCATAAGAACTTTTAAAAAGCAAAAAAAAGAAAGAAAGAAAGAAATAGTAGCATCAGTTGAAAGTTTTATGCCCTACCATAAACTTCCAGTAATTTGGAATTTACCACCTGTATTGGTTTGCTAGGCTGCCATCACAAAGTATGCAAACTGGGTGGCTTAAAGAACAGACTCTTACTGTCTTAGAGTTTTGGAGGCTAGAAGTCTGAAATCAAGGGGTCCACAGTGTTGGTTCCTTTTGAGGGCTGTGAGGGAAATAACTGTTCCAGGCCTCTCTACCAGGACTCTCTGTGTTTCTTCACATCATCCTCCATCTATGCTTGTCTTTCCTTGCGCCCCAATTTTCCTTTTTGATAACATCAGCTATATTGAATTAGGGCCCCCCCTAATGATTTCATTTTAACTTGATTTTCTTCGTAAAAACTTCATATCCAAATAACATCACGTTCTGGGGTACTAGAGGACTCTAATGTATCTTTTTTGTTTCCTGGGCAGGGTAGGGGGGAAGCACAATTCAACCCACAAAACCACATCAGCATATTTAAAATTCTTGATTTTGTGCCAGAAAACTTGGTCTTCTTCCAGTGTTCTGTATGTCACTGAAAGGTACATCTAGATATACATACCAGAAACCTAGAGGTCCCAGCCAACTCCCTCTCTCTCATCTAAGCTCATGTAATCCATGACAAAGTCTCATCTGTTTTGCTTCGTACACATCTCTTTGGGCCATCCATGTCTCTGCCCACCCCCACCAGAGCCCCGGCTGCCATTCCTCATGTGCATTTGTATCTGCCCCTCTGCGCTCCATCCTCCCCTGGACACAGAACGTTCTTTTCAAAGTGCAGCTACCATCTGGCCATGCCCCAACTCAAAACCCTTCAGTGGCAGCCCATTCTCATAAAATGCAGACGTTCAACCCAGTGGCCCTGGCAATCTCTGTGGCTCCTCTGGCACCCGGACTCTCCTGGGCTCTCTCCCCATCTCTCCAGGCTTCATTCTCCAGGCTGCCTCCTGCAGGACCCCCTGCCAGGGCTCTTCATTCCCCACTTCATCGTCGCCTCCAAGTTTCACTTCTTCAGAAGAGCCTCTCCTGTCCTCCCTGAGTGAGTCAATCCCTCTTCCAGAGCAGTGTGAAATTTTCCTGCCTAGCATTCCTCACAGAGGCAAGTTTACATGTGTGATAGCCTCCCATCCCCTGAGGGGGTACATCCCAAGTCCCCCATCGGATCTCAGAAATCACAGATAGTACTGAACCTGATTGCTGTCAACCGGAACATGTTTCTGTTCCTGTCTCCCACCCACAAATTGAACACCTTTTCCATCTTAACTAAACACTTACCAAGCACTGTGAACGTAACGTTTGCAGTTGGAGGTTTGACTACAAAACTAGCGTGAATTTCATTTTCCTTCACAATTTCACAGATAGGAGACAGATTCATTTTGACCATAGATCTTAGCAACCTCAGCATACGATTTATATTTCTTTCCTTACTAGTCATGAACTTCCACCTTTTCACTTAATGGAAGCACTTTACAGCTTATCTTTGGCATATCTGTATTGATAGCATCGCTTTGCTTGCACTTTTGGGCCCTTATTAAGTAAAATAAGTGTTCCTTGAACACAAGCACTGTGATACCTCCACAGTAGATCTGATAACCGAGACAGCTCCTAAGTGACTAATGGGTGGGTAGTGTCTACGGCTGGATAAGCTAGACAGAGAGATGATTTACATCCTGGGCAGGGTGGAGCAGAAAAGCTCAAGATTTCACCAAGTTACTCAGAATAGCATGCAAATTAAAACTTACAAAAAACTCTAAGGAGAAACTATTGTAATGAGAAATTATTGAATTACTGGATTAATACCATTTTCCTCCTCTCCTATATAAGCCCCATGAGAATAGAAATAGTTTTTGTTGTTGTTGTTGTTGTTTACCATTATACTCCCAGCGTTGACACAGGTTCCAATACCCAGTGGCACTCAAAATATATGGTAATGTTATAAATACGATTTTCTGTAAGAATCATTAGAAAAAGCCATAGGAAATAGGAAGATCACTCTATAAATATCCAGAAATAACTCTGTAGAATCGTCCTAAACAATTTCAATAAGTGTGGTAATGAGAAATTTAAACAAAAAGATAACTTAAGATTCTAGGAAAGAAGTACAAATGAAGGCAAAAGGAAGGGTCCCTTTGGATTTAAGAAGGAATGAACATTAAAATTGATTAGGTCCAAAGATCTAAAATGAAGCAGGAGGTAAAGCCAAACTCCAGGCACTATTCTCATAAGAACCATCAAAGTGTGTTGAGGTTTCTGTCTCACTGCAATAATACTCTCAATATTGGTACCACAGGGCGCTCTGGCACATGCTGACACTTCGGTTTTACCACTGAATGCAGTAATGTTGTTTTGTGCAGCTAAGCATGCTGCTCCCTCTGGTAACTTGCTATCTGCATTATCTATCATTTTAGAAGCATTTTCCTTTATTTTTTCTTTAAAAAAAGACTTTTTAGAGCCACAGTTGACCTTACACATCTCCAATTCCAGAGTCTCATTTTATCGATGAAGAACTTAGGCCCAGAACAATAAAATAGTTTGGCGACCAGTCACCTCTTTTCTACTGAATACTATTGCACAAGGCCATTCCGAGAACTAATGTAGCTAACCAAATGTCATTTCACCCAATAAGAATAGGTTCTCCCTGGGATCTCTTTACTCTGGTTCACTCTTCATTCCAAACAGAGCACTGCAACTCTGATGATCCAGCTTTTACTGCTCCACCTAGAAGGTGAATGTAACATTTATCATCCCGATCAGGGCACCTATGTGAGTGCATGGGGGCTCTATTGTCAATTACCTTGGGACAGCAGGTGCAAACTGGGACTGTCCTGACCAAGCCAGGATGCATGGGCACATTACTACCCCATGACATTCCTCAGAAAAACCATGTTCACAGATGTTCAGTAGGTAATGAATTATATCTCCTCCTCGAGAGTGAGTCTTTGAAAAATCATCCCCATTTAGAAAAGTGAATATCATCACTCTTGCCACTCACCTTCACAGCTCACGCTAGTGTTACTGTGGAACTTGTCCATTCCCGATTCCACCCTGTGCCATACTTATCTGACAGACATGATCAGAAGGAGCTGATCTAAGAACTAGACATAACTTAGTTGTCAAAAAAATGCCTCTGTTTAGGTCATGTGGTTCTTTTTCTTCAGAAAGTTCTGGCATGCCAGGGTATTGTTTACCAACAGCCTTTATTACCAGTTATAGTAGATTGTTCTCTAACCTGTTACCCTGAAGAGATATCAATAGGCCCCCTGACTGACCACACTCTGTTTCCTCTCCTAAACACAGACAGCTGGCGCATACACACACACCCGCAACCCTCTGACCTCCCATCAACAAAAAAGATGAAAACTAGAATCAAAAGGAAAATTAATTTGCTCATCTGATCAAAAGTGAAATCACAAATGCCAGGCAACCATTCTGTTCCACACTACTGCTTTGTCACTGGGGACTTCTAAGGGGTCCAGGACTGAAAGTAAATAAATAGGACTTTCTAGGATTTAGTGGAGTAGGTTGAAGCCAGATCATGGAGTCAAGGCTTGTCTAGACCCCTGACTCCTGAGAAGTTCATGGGCACTGACATTGAATCTGTCACATCTCCCTAAACTGCTCCAGTGGGCTGACATCTTTCTTGATGCTAAGTTAAACATATCAAGACCTGCTTATAAGGTAATCAATTACAACACTATGTGTATTAGAATAAAGATTATTTACCGTTTTTCTTTTCTGTCATCTTCTGCTTTATTTATTTGTCTCAGGAAGGGAGGCAGACATTGATAATATTATCTTAGGCCCTGGACCATCAAAAAAGCAAATTTAGAAATTATTTGCTGTTATTTTTTTTTTACTCAGTGCTAACTCTGACTACATATATAGCAAAAATAAAAACCAAATAAACTACTGGGCATCTACCAAAAGGAAAAAAAGACACTTGCACTCGAATGTTTATAGCAGCACAATTCACAATCACAAAGTTGTGGAAACAACCCAAGTGCCCATCAGTACATGAGTGGATTAATAAAATGTGGTATATGTATACCATGGAGTACTATTCAGCTATAAGAAACAAGGGTGATATAGCACCTCTTGTATTTTCCTGGATGGAACTTAAACCCATTCTACTAAGTGAAGTATCCCAAGTATGGATAGACAGGCACCACATGTACTCACCAGCAAATTGATTTCACTGATCAACACCTAAGTGGACATACAGGAACAACATTTATCAGGTGTCGGGCAGACGGGAGGGGTATATACATACATAATGAGTGCGATGCTCACCGTCCGGGGGATGATCATGCTTGAAGCTCTGACTCAAGGTGGGGGGCAACGGCAATATATGTAACCTTAACATTTGTACCCCCATAATATGCTGAAATAAAAAAAAAATAATAATAAAAAGACATACCAAAAAAAACAAAAAATTACATAATGTCCTCAGAATACTGTAAGGTTTGGGGGAATTTTTTAATAGTAGTAACTAAGGATATATTAGCTCACTAATGTTAATGTATTTTATTTTCATTCTTCCTGGAAAATCAGTGCAGTTTTTAACTGTCTAATGTTCCCTTACGGATGGAGAAGTATATGTGCAGCAGTCTAGCATTTGTCTAGAGAGCTTGCTACAGCATTTCTTATCTTGTATTGACCTCCTAAATCTCACCACTGTGGAACACTATTTCAAAAGCCGTTTTTCTCCCCAATACAGCATAATCCGATATAAACAGGACAAATTAAAGAAATAGTCCAGTGGAAACATTTATTTTAACATTTACTCAGGGAAAATGTAAAGTAATGTTTAAGGAGAAGAACATCAGCTATATTATTGATGATGAATGACTAAGCAAAAATTAAACAGAAATATGTAAAGGCTGAAATGAAGTCCAAGTTGAATATAGATCAAAATAGAATTCTTGCCTTAAAAAGCATGACTACTTCTTTCAATACTTATTGTTTGAGTATGTCACCATACTCAAATAGGAAGATACAAAAGCAAATACGGTAAGGGCTTTGCTCTCAATGATCTTACAGTCAAGGAAAGGGAATGAGATAAACACTAAGGATATAAAATGTATACCTAACAGTGCAACTCTGCAATCTTACCTTACATGCTTTTCATTAATAGTAAGTGACTGCATATTTATACAATGTTTAAAACTGTCTGGCACACAGTAGTAAGCACTATATAGATGTTCATTATGTAAATAAATAAGTACATACAATATATGTGCCATAAGTTAGTCACAAGAAAACATGACATGTAAAATTGTAGACAGATAACAAGTGGTTGAAAAGATCTAGGATGATTCCATAAAGAAGGGGACATATAATGGATGAGAAAATTGACAACAAAACTTTCAAAGGAAGTTTATTAAAGCAAAATACACCCAGGCTAATGGTTACAATAAATTCAGAAAACAGTAAATGGACCCTGGTGACACGATATAGGATGGAAGATTGGGCTTTAAAAGTGAATTAGACAGCAATGAGATGCAGAGAATGCTTTTGTAATATTTATTAGCATTATAATGTTTGGTGATAATAAACAGAAGCAGATCATTTTTGAAGTAGTCAAGCAATCTTACCAGAGTCAGGTGTATGGCTATGTGATGGTGACTACGAACTACCATATACAACCTCAGCAATGATTATTATTGCTATTAAGCTACTCATATAGAGGTAAGGAATACTTGACATTGATGTAGCTTTTTATGTTCAAGTTGGCATGCTTAGTCTTAAAGCTGCTGATTACAATCTGGTTATCCAACAGTGTCTTAGAACTGTCTCCGTTCTCCTTTCCATATCAAGACTATGGAGAAATTCCTTGTGGAAAAGAAAAGGTCATCTCTCTTTTTTCTTCTTTCAGAGATGAAATTCACTATGTTCTTTCTCCAGCTCAGGCTTTTCTCTGCTAGTAGATTGGGAACTGCTTAAAGGCAGAGCCCACCACATTTATCCTTGTAGCGGCACAGCATCATATAGTAAATCCTTATGAACTATGGCTCAGATTGGATTGTATCAAAGTGAATAAGGAATAAAACACTTCTCCTTTATTATGATTTTTAAAAGCAATTTCTTATTTAGTATAAGGTGAAAAGTACGTAAAATGACATTTATTAGGTATCTCAAATGGTCCCTCTCTACCGTCAATTCCTACAAACTACCCTGGGTAGAGACTACTGTAAACAGCCTATGTCCCAACCAGGTAGATTTAGTTAGAAAACTGAAAGTGATTTCATCACAGTAGGCTGATGAAATACAATGAATAAATTCCATCAAGTTATTTAGCTTAAAGTAATATAGAAATTGCAAATCTTTAAATAAAACCTTTAAAAATAGCTCATCATGTATATATTGTTAAGAAAAAAAACTTTTTGTGTCACAAGATAAGCACAGGAAACTTTCTTATAGAAGCAACATATGAGACCTATTTTTAACTTATACAGCAGATTAATGTAATAACTAGATGAGTTATTTTATGTATTTGCATCATGGAAAAAGATACTTAAAGTCTAAATAATGTGCCACATTCAGTTGTCAAGCAGCTATTTATACCAATTAGCAGTGTATTGCTCTAAAAGGACCATCTTGTAACAAAGGGGTGCTGTGCAGACTCCTGATTTTTAAACCAGTGCTGTTTAAATCCACACTCTGAACAAGTGACAGTTCTAATAGTTTCTTGGAAATGAACGGCTGTCTGTAGATGTGTCACTTTATTTGTTCATTTATTGCATATAAAAGAATTAAAAAGTAACTTAGAGGTAAGGTAGAAAAGGAGAAAATTACTTTATAAAAATATACATATATGTGTATATATATTTCTAGTCACCTTAATACCTAACTTAATATTAGATAGTCATTTTCCTGTCTAATGACTAGGGAAGTCTTCTCAATGAAAATTATATTTGGCCTAATATATCTGAAGTAATAACCATATTATTTGTAGCAGAAGGAATTTCCCAAAAAATTATCAGACATGCAATTCAACATAGAGTTCCTAGAATCTGTGTGATATGTCTTTAGCTCTCATTTCCTGGTAACATTTATTCTTCATGAGCTACCTAACACTCGTGGAAAAAGCAAATGTTCTCTCTCTAGGCTTAGTCTCATTTTAATTTTCTTCCTTATGTCTCAGTGGATCTAGCTAAGAAATAGTCTATTGAGCGGTTGTATTGATTCATAAGAGGGAAACAAAGTATTTTTCTTTCAAACGTATAAGACCTTGGAGACTGTGAAGATTTGAGGATATTTTATTTCAACATAAAACTATGAAGTCAGATGCATGTAAGGGGTACATATGGAATGACTCCATTTAGGTCAAGCTCAAAACCAGGTACAACTAACCTGTCATCTTCCCATGATAGCTATCACCCTTGGGGAGTTAGTGACTAGAACAAGGCAAGAGGAAGGCTCTGGGATGCTGGCAGATGGTGTGTTTATGGATTTGGATGCTGGTTACCTGAATGGGTTCAGTTTGTGTATATTCATTAGGTATTCATTTATCCTTTGGGTTTATGCTTTATCTCATTAAAAAGTCCCAAATAAAATAAATAAGTAAAACAAAAGTGAAAAGTATTCATGTTTTATTTTCCTAATTACAGTAGTATATTCTAATGGGGTTCATATTAATCACAGATCACAATAGTCAAGTTGCCCCAAATCATAAGACCATTCGTGGCAGAACCAGAATTGGATATTGGATTTTCTGGTTCCATGCCTTGGGACTTTTCTTTTTGGTTGTTTTGTTTTGTTTTGTTTTGTTTTCAATCACAAGCTATGCTGACCTCCAAGACCCATGACAATGACACAGTCTGCTGGTGGGAAGCCTGTTAACCTTTCTATATGAACTAATACTCTTTGCCATGTTACAGGTGAGTTGTGTGAGGAGAAGCTGGACTTTTGTGCACAGGACTTGAACCCCTGCCAGCATGACTCCAAGTGCATCCTGACACCAAAGGGATTCAAGTAAGTCGGAAGCTGCCTTCCGAGATCACAATCAAGGGAGAGGACCTTTCTGTTAGGAACCACTCTTTCTTGCCATTTTTAGCTTCACACCTTTGCTTAGGATTAAAGGAACATGTTCACTAGTATCAATGACATCTTTATAAATGTTCATATGCAGCATGGACATTTTTTTAGTACACTGAAGAAAAATAAAAAAGTGTTTTCTTTTGTTCTATAACTTTTTGGAAAGTAATTTATGGAAGTAAGCAGCCTTAGAATATGCTTACTTAAATTTATTTGAAGGCCAATTGAATTAAATTGATTATATCTTCTAGGTGCTTCATTATCTGAAGGTAAGTGTGTGGTACAGTAGAGAATTTGATTCAATGCAACTGAAAATGTTATGATCTGAAACAATACTTTGACTATCCACGGTGGGGAAAGACAGAGTCACCCTGTGTCCCAGATTGCCCTGGACAGCTCTGGTTTATACTTGGAATTATTGAAAGTGCCCCTTTGACCTTAAATGTGTCTCATGTGATAAAGCGTTACAGTCACCCTAGGTAGAGGGCTCCCTCAACTGAACTCTGAACTTCAACTTCAAAATCCTGTTTTTTTCCTTCCCAGCAATATTCCTGAAATATGTTTGCTATCAAGTTACATGATTCCTTTGCCACCATCCTGAAATATTTTAGGGGTCTATCAATAGCAACTTCTATTTTTGGAGCTGGCAGTAATTTAGAGATCATCTGGTCCAAATTATTCATTTTAAACAGGAGGAAAACGTGGCCCAGAGAGGTTAGGTAACTGTCCAAAGATCTTAAGGTTATTTAAGGGCAGAGCTGGAGCTAAGGTTTATATTTTCCAGTTGGGTGATTGTTTTCTAATACATGTTACCTTTTAAGAAGTTTTATAGTTTATTAACATTATAGTTGGGTTGGTATAGAAGATAGTCTGGATTCTTAGGAATGACACAGTTGGTTTCCAGAGTTGAGCTGTGCTTACATCAGACAACTAGGAAACAGCATTTTTTGTTGCTTCACCCAATATTTATTGAGTGCCTGTTGTGATCAGGGCATGTGGTAATAATACCATGTTATGTTTTTGTAGTGCTTTGTAGATATTCACTTTCACATATTTTATCCTCTCAGTGAAATGACCCAAGCTCCATTGCCATAGTATTCAGAGAATTAAAACTTACTTAGGTCAGGAATAATTTTATAAGAGAAGGTGGGATTTGAGCTGAAACTCTAACATTTTGATAGTTAGCAAACAGATCATCAGACATTCTAAGTCAGATGAAAGAATGGAGTCAGTATCACCAGATTCTCACTGCATTTCGAAGGTCAATCTGAATTAAATATTTATCTCAAAGTTTTCTTTCGATAATATTCTTTTGCTTTCATTTGGTTTAAGATCTAAAACTTTAGAATATATAGATACAGTTGTAGCACCTCCTGATTCCTTTCAATGTTTATTGAAAAATAAAAAAAAATAGATTATATTTCAGTTTATGACCCTACACAAAAACCCAATCTTTTCAAGTTTTTACTTTATACAGAATTCTGCATTACATTTCATTCAATCAAGCACTGTAGGTAAATTATTTTAACTCCCAATGTCATAATGATATGCCCACAATTGAGTTTGGCAAATTGAAAAAGCATCACTTACGGAACAAATATCTTCATTGCTCAGAGAGATTAGTAAAGCAAGTTTTCCAGAACTGCTTATCTATTAAGCAGATTTTCCAGGGCTTTATGCATTGTAATTATAAGATAAAGTATTAGTAAGACTTAATTGAAACCATTAAAAATGAGGGAGGTTGTCTTCAGAAAGACTAATCCTTAATTAAATATCTTTTACTACTATCATTGAGACTGCACATTCTTAAAAGTGCATTTTGCTGGATTATGGAGTAACTGATTTGGAAACCTACTTTTTTCAGCAGTTATTCATGAGCTTGTTCCATACCTGTATTTATATAGTTTAGCAGAAAAAAGGTTAGATCAGAGTGTGTGCTATTACTCCTGTCTTATAAAAATTACACATTGCGGGAAAGGTAGTTGCAGAAAGAAAATGGACTTAAAAATAAAACGATATGAAGCTGCTAAAGAAAATCTCTACTGACAAGTTATACTGTTACTTGAACTTCATTTTCTTATTACCAAGCTAACAGAGCTGGTTTTACTTTTCTTGCTTTATTATATACCTCATAAATCTCCTAGATTGCTTTGAGATATTTTTAGACTGTGCTATGCCATAAGCAGTATTTTCAAGCATGCATCTTACTTAGTCAGCTTTGGGGCTTTCTACACAGTGTATCTTATATTCTTTGCCTTCTTCCTCCCTCTTTGTCGGATAATAGAGTTGTAGGTTTTATTGATAATACAAATTTTAAGAAATTCTTATTTATATCTTTCTTTCCATTTTGAGACTCAGTCTGAGTAGCAAAAGAAAGACAAAAATGTTAGACGTAATGTAACTCCAAGTTCTAATGGGTTTGAAAAATAGTATTTGGAGAGAAGAGAATATAAAATAGCTTTTAGGCAGCCACTGTGGTGAATGTGTGGTTCTCTTATCTTTTACTTTGATTTCCTTTTTCAGATAAATAATTCAGGGTGCTTCAAAGCATTTCTTCTTTCTTTTAATGCTTGGCACTTCAACAGCTTTGCTCACATTATCATTGATGGAAGTTTTCTTCTTGGGCCTTGTCCATCTATTTGAGAATGTATATGGCCACTTAGGGTCCATTTAACTTCAGACTTGTTGTTTACTTTGCTTTGTTATGATTTAGCATTAAAACCAACTGGCTGCAGAGCAAGCATGCTTGTGCAGTGAGCTCATTTTATTCCTTAATTCATACAAGCAGAGCCGAAAGTCTGTTTGTTACTCTTAGAGTGTATATATATTCCCATTTGTTTTAATTTGTCCGCTCTCCAGTAACTCTTAAATCTTGATTTTGCATTTTCAGACAAAACCCTTGGCATTCAGTAATTCCACATTCTTTTACGTGTTTTTCATTATCCTTACTTACTTAAATCCTAATAGCTTTGAAATAGAAAAGTGGATAATTAGTACAGACTAAACCATAAATACTTTTATAGAGTTATAAAGATTTACATACAGAATTATTAAAAATACCAACTATTTATTGATTGTGCATTATATATAAAACTATACTGATTAGAGATAGTTTTATTTAATCTTTTAATAAGCCTCTGAGGTGGAAATTATTGTGTACATGTTAAAGATGAGGAAATGAACACTTAAAGAGTTTAAGTAACTTAGTCGAGATTACCAATACTTCATGCTAAGTAACATATGTCAGGCACAGTAACACAAACATTGCAGGATCACACTTGTATGTATAATTTTAAAAAGTCAAACTTACAGAAACAGAGAATAGAAGGGTGGTTACCAGGAGTTGGTGGGGAGGGAATGGGGAGATGTTGATCAGTGGGTACAAACTGTCAGTTGTAAGATGAATAGATTCTGGAAACCTAATGTACAGTACAGTGGCTATGGTTAATAATACTGTATTGTATAATTGAAATTTGCAAAGAGAGCAGATTTTAAGTATTCTCATCACAAAAGAAAACAGGTAACTATGTGAAGTGACAGATATGTTAATTACCTTATTGTGGCAATCATTTCACAATGTATACATATTATCAAAACAGCACGTTGTGCGTATTAAAAATATAAAATTTTTATTTGTCAATTATACCTCAACAAATCTGGAATAAAATAAAGTTGATTTGTTAAAAGGAAAAAAACATAACATACACTTAAGAATGAGGCCAGGATACAAATGCAGTACTATATAACTGCAAAATCTGAATTCTGTGGAACCAAACAATAGTTTGCTGGATGCATATGTTGTTTTTTGTTTGTTTGTTTGTTTTAAGTCCATTAACACTTTCTTAAACTCAAAGCAAAAATGGTCATGGAAGTCCAACGTATAAACCTAATAAAGCACAACAGGAGAGTGCTGGGGGAAGAATGGAGGGTACAGGGAGGCTTCCAGAAGCCCCCTCCCCATCTATGCCCATACCTATAGGGGTTCTATGGTCCCCTGTAGGTCCACAATGCAAAGTTTGGAATAAATCTGCTGCACATGACATACTACTTTTCTCCAGGCGATTATAAAGTCCTGGGTCCCTGGTGTCCTAAGAGATTCCAATGGTCAGCAGTAGAGAAGGACAGGTTTTAAAGAGAGGCCTGAGGAATTAATTATCCAACAGCAGAGTGCAATGACTAGAAATGCAGGCTTTCTTGTCATATTGTTTGGGTTTGATTCCTGGCTGTGGCACTTAGCGGTTGAGTGTTTTGGGGCAGGGTACTTCACCTCTTTGTCCCTTAGTCTCCTCCCCTGTAGAGTGGGTGTGATAGTATCACCAATGTCACAGGACTGTGGAGAGGATTCAATGAACTGTACATGCCAAGTGGGCTTAGAACAGAGCCTGGCACAGAGGAAGTACTCAAAGCATGTCAGCTGCATTATCACCCCTGGTTCTTCACCGTCAGTGCAACCGAGGCCCCTTCTACCCCACACCATCACGGTGAACGGGCTGAAAAGCTGTCCGTGGGTTCCGCTCTAGGAAGCAATTTTGTATCAATTCACCTATCCTATCCTTTTAGGTCAGCCCTTCTCTGCCATAATGATTATCTGAATTAGGATATCCAATATTAACATGTTTTCTTTTCTTCAAATTGTATTTTGTGCCAATGCATCTAGTCTCTATTGGAAAATTTTAAAAAAATTAATCACTTTTAAGATATGCTTAATATTCGTAGACAATTTTATAACATGTCAGTTTAATCATCTCAGTGGTCAAATGAATTAGGAAGAACTGAAAATAAGGGGCACCCTAGGCAAATAATTTGGGAGAAAGAAAGGAAGAAAGGGAGGGAGGGAAAAAGCAGGAAGGAAGAGACAGACCCTGGTGCAATAACTCTGGCCTTATTTGGATTGTGGATGCTCACTGTCATCAGAGAGATGAAATCACTATTTCTCTGATAGATCCCAGTGAGAAGTGGAATACTTTGCAGAACAGTACTATTTTCTAGACATCCATTAAACTGGGGGCTCTGTAAGCCTGTTCTAAGTAAGTTCTTAAAAGATAGTGCCATTTGTTTCTAGACGAAATGCAAGTTTTACTTATTTTGGCTCAGTTGGGTCTGAAACCATTTACCTGCTTGTTGAAACAGATGCGACTGCACGCCAGGATACATAGGCGAGCACTGCGACATTGACTTTGACGACTGCCAAGACAACAAGTGTAAAAACGGAGCGCACTGCACCGATGCAGTGAACGGCTACACATGCATCTGCCCTGAAGGTTACAGGTAAAAGCAGAAGTGCACATTTATATGCACGTTAATTCACATTGACAATTAAGTGAAATTTCATGAACATATTTTTTTTTTCTGCTTATTCTTTAGTGGCTTGTTCTGTGAGTTTTCTCCACCCATGGTCCTCCCCCGTACCAGCCCCTGTGATAATTTTGATTGTCAGAATGGAGCTCAGTGCATCATCAGGATAAATGAGCCAATATGTCAGTGTTTGCCTGGCTACCAGGGAGAGAAGTGTGAAAAACTGGTCAGTGTGAATTTTATAAACAAAGAGTCTTATCTTCAAATTCCTTCAGCCAAGGTTCGGCCTCAGACAAACATCACACTTCAGGTGAGAGATCCCCCTCTATCATGAACTGATCTGATCTTAAACCAAATTCAACTTCCAACAAAAAACATTGGTGGCAGCTTGTGAATGATAGTATGTCTTAAACAGATGGTTAAAGACAGTGGCAGAAAATGCTCCTCCTGTGGAAAACTCTAGTAATTCTTCCCTTCAACATTTGTATTTTCAAAACAAAATGGAAACGAGATATTTTTATTCATTACTTGATCCTATTGGGAAAAAACAAAAAAATAGATGGCACCAAAATATGTCTCTTTGTTTTGTGCTCTGGCAAAGGCATTTTATTCATTTATTTTTCTGGCGCAGCAGTTCAGCCTTTGCACAGCAGAGGCTCTTCTTAGGAAACTCGATGCTGAGAAGAGCACAGGTGAGAAAGAACACCTGGATTCAGCCAGTACCTTTTAACTCTTCACCCAGGACCTTGAAGAATTGACATGAAATTAACAAACTCACATTTTAAGTCTTTCTGCCACGTCAACTGTGTACATTTGAGAAAGTCATTCAGACGCCTCTGGAAGAGGGTACACTAGATTGGGGTTATAGATGGGACAAATTGGGGCTACATTTTTTTTATCTAGTAAGCAAAATAGTTTAACATAATTTCAATTCAAGTGACTTTAGCCAGTTTGCAATAGACTGCACCCTTTCCTATTTCGTTTCCCCTGACACTCCACTGAGAAGCAGGGGATTCTTTTGAAGTCATGAGGAAGAAGACTCTCGGAGGCAGGTGTCCCTACCTTCCGGTATTTGCCATACTGAATTCTTATGAAAAGTACACAGGGGTGTTTGGGCTTATGTCCTAATTTACTTAGCTTGTCCTTTAAAAGACCAAAAAAGCCAAAGAGTAGGATAAAAATGGAGATTTCCTCCTGCACATGGCATAACTGTAAAGAATTTATTTTTTATATGGGATATGAAAATCAATCTTGCTCAATGCCATCATATTTCATATATTCCATAAATAAAACTCGTAATAGGTTCAAAAGGAGTAGGTAAGTGGAAATCTCCAGCAAAGAAAGTTCTAAGCACATCCATGCATATTTGTTATTTTTCTTTTTAAATTTCTTTATGAATTTGTTTGCAACAAAGTAGTTTAGGAACAGGTCACCTTTCAAGTAATAATTTCAGCATGTGTTGTTATTTTTCTCATAGTCATAAGGGAAAAATAAACCTTAGTAATACCTCTTCACCTCACTTAGTTAGTTTGTTGTGTCTTTGTTTTTGTGATGAAATACGTTTGGTTGACTGGACATTGTAGTAATGCCAGGTTTACCTCCTATTAGATTGCCACAGATGAAGACAGTGGAATCCTCCTGTATAAGGGTGACAGAGACCATATTGCAGTAGAACTCTACCGGGGGCGTGTTCGTGCCAGCTACGACACCGGCTCTTACCCAGCTTCTGCCATTTACAGGTGAAGATCTCTCAGTTACGGGTAAAGGTGAAAAAAATTGTTTAATGAAGAACTGCTTCTCTATTATTTTGTAATGAGAAAGGGATGTAATAATTTGTCTCCAGCAGGCTTTATGATAAGGGTGCTAGTGAGAGACCTGGCAGGAATGGATGGCATACTCGAGTTGGATAATTTCAGGAGAGATTTACAAGGGAACTATGTACAAAGAGGTGGCAGGGATTGTAGAAATCAGGGATGTGTTCCCACCCATATGCCTGTAGGGTTGAGGAGAGAGAGCATTTATGGAAATCCATACTCCGAAGAGGCTTTGTAGAGAGGTTTGCCTGGCAGAAGCTGGGACCTTCGATAGAAGTTTGCAGTCAGCTTTCAGGGCGAGAACCAGCTTTTGAAATATACAAACTCACTCTCCTTCCTCCCAGCAATCTTCTGCTTGCGCTCCCCGTTGGCCAAACCAGATGCCAGAAAACAAAGAATCCATTGATTCCAGTAATATTGGTTATACGTGAGCTTTCCAGAGCTCAGAGCTGGGTGAAGACGGGTGTAGGGGTCACCAGAGAAGCAAACAAAGGTACCCAGGGCTCTGAGTAACTTCAAGTTGCCATTCATACGGCTCACACATCGACCATCTAGCACCTACGACATGCCAGATGCTGTTCTTGGCTTTAAAGAACAAAGTCCCTGCTCTTGTGGAACTTACAAATAATAAGCAAATGGACTCGTACAATACTGTGATAGGTAATCTTGATCATTAATCTTGGAAGTTTTCTAATGATGTAATGATATACTGAAGATTGGAAAGGGCTAGTGTTCATGGAGCATAAATGTTGCTGTTTTGTGCATAAGACTAACTATCATAGTCCTTCTGTTGAGTCTCAACACCAATTCTCTATCATACTGTAGACAGTTACCTAGTTAATTTTCTCACATACAGAAATTACTGCCACTCTTCAAAGAAGAGGGCACAATCTAATAAGCATTCAGTTTTTCTAGGCAGGTAATATAAATGAATTAAACAGGTCAAGTGCAAGAAAATAATATGCTCTCACCTTTTTATTCTTTAAAAGATCTAACTTTTTAGGTAAATATTCCTCTATTATAAATAGCATTGATGTTGGCAATATAACAGGAGTGGCTGTGACTGGAATGAACTAAAACTGAATCTTTGTCAAAGTATGATTATGTCTACTCGGTTCTCCTTGAAGGCTGCCATGTGAAAATGTGAGCCCAGATTTTGCCAGACTCCTGATTTTTAAAGGAAAGGAAGAAATATATGGAGTTTGGTTTTGGGGGAGATTTGGGGAGGTGTTTGTTTTTTTTTTGTTTTTTTTTGAGACAGGGTCTCACTCTGTCACCCAGATTGGAGTACAGTGGCATGATCATAGCTCACTGTAGCCTCAAACTCCTGGGCTCAAGCGATCCTCCCACCTCACCCTACCAAGTAGCCAAGAATATATGTGCACACCACCACATCAAAATTTTTTTTGTAGAGACAGGGTTTCACTGTGTTTCTTAGGCTGGTCTCGAACTCCTGGACCTCGAGCAATCTTCCCTGCCTCATCCTCCCAGAATGTTGGGATTATAGCTGTGAGCCACCACATCTGACCTGTTCTTTTATAATATAAAGTTTTCTCTCTATTTAAATGGCAATTCCCATTTTTTTTTTTTTTGAGACAGAGTCTCACTTTGTTACCTGGGCTAGAGTGCCGTGGCATTAGCCTAGCTCACAGCAACCTCAAACTCCTAGGCTCAAGCAATCCTTCTGCCTCAGCCTCCCAAGTAGCTGGGACTACAGGCATGCACCACCATGCCCGGCTAATTTTTTCTATATATATTTAGTTGACCAATTAATTTGTTTCTATTATTAGTAGAGACGGGGTCTCGCTCTTGCTCAGGCTGGTTTCAAACTCCTGATCTTGAGCGATCCACCCGCCTCGGCCTCCCAGAGTGCTAGGATTACAGGCGTGAGCCACCACGCCAGGCCCAAAGCAAAACTTTTTTGTGAGAATAAATTCACAATGATGTATTGTGCAGCATAACAATGAGAGATTTTTTCATAAAAGATGTTAAGCTTTCTGCCTTTTGTGCTGGCAATAGATTTAGCATTAATTAACCCAGATATGTGTCTGTGTGTGTGTGCACAGTATGTGGGTAACACTGAGTGGTACAGAAGAAAAACGGTTTTCTCAAGTAAGGTGGCCACAGCTCACTAACTGTAAATCCTCCTTGGCACAAAATAAATTGCTTTGCTTAGAAGAACAAAAGATGTTGAAAATAGAAAAGTGCCTAGCAATCCATGGTTCTGTGTCTTGACTGTGCCATGAGTGGGTGTGAGCACCGAATATTCAGCAGTGTTTTTGCTTTCAGGCCAACTGAACTGGTTACTGGCATCAATTAAAATTAATATATACATTAAAATATTCATTTATATTATACCATAATACATTATTAGTTTATATAACATATACATTATATATTAGTTTATATTATATTTACATATAAAGAAAAATATACAATAAATATGTAATATAATGAAATAAAGGTTTGTATATTGTTACATATTATTTATCTGTTAAATATATTTTGTCATGAAATATGTTATATGTAAATATATAAAATTTAAAAATATACATATATTTCTTCAAACTAAATGCACAGCTCAGTTTCTTCTTTCTTATTGTAAATATCATTAGTCAACATTTAAAATTTCCTGGTATCTATAAGCACTTAGCTGATAACAATCTTAAACGCTTAACACAATAAACTTGTGTTTGATAAACAGACATAGACATTGGAACACAGAGGGGTTACATTACTTGTCCACGATCACACAGTGATGGATCCAAGGCTGGAACTGGGAGCCCACTGGTGGCTCTATCACAGCAATGGCCTTCCTTCTTTAATTAAATACATCATACACCAAGAAAGTTCCTGGCTTCTTTTGGTCTCTGCTTTCAAGAGATTATTATCTTTTTTCCTGGGCATTTTTAAGAAGAGGATGTACACTGTGAAAAGGGGCACAAGACCACTTCCTCAGAGGAACCTGTGAAGAAGAGAGAAATGGGGACAAGTCAAGTCAGACAGCAGGTGCGGTGGGTGAGCAGAGTAGCACCCCCTCTCTGTTTGTCTTAGACTGTCTGAGTCTGTAGCGAACCCGGGTCTGCAGGGAAATGTCAAGGATATGGAGTGTTTCCTAAAGGCCAAGGCTGAATCATTTTAGTTTAGTACAAAGCAGAGTAGTTGAAATTGTATAATGACAGAAAGAAGATAGAGAATGAAGTTAGGGAATTCAGAGGCACTAGGGCATCTCAGCATTTGGGGAACAAGGGTGTCAGGGCAGACAGATCACAGCCCCACCACTTGGACTAAATAGAAACCCAACCACTAAAACTATTTGCCTTTTAGTAAGGGAGTCCAAATGGCCTGGTTTGGGTCAAATGTGGAAGTGAGGTCCAGTTTCTTGGTTGTAGTCTCAAGATAAAATATAAGGCAGATAGCCAAAGAATAACAAATGGCTACCTCAGCATAATTTAAATGGAACTGGAGACCATTATCCTAAGCAAAGTATCTAAAGAATGGAAAAACGAACACCACATGTACTTGCTATTAAATTGAGACTAACTGATTCGCACACATGTGCACAGAGGGAAGTAAAATCTGATGGAAATCAAGCAGGGGGGAAGTGGGAAGAGGGGACGGGTGAAAACCTACCTAACAGGTAGAACGAGCACTATCTGGGTGATAGGCATGCTAATAACCCGGATTCAAGCATTATAAAAGTGACCCTTGTAACCAAAAACATTTGCACCCCTGTAATATTTTGAAATTTAAAAAATTTAAATAAATAAATAAACAGGAATTGTAGGACCAGGAAAAAAATAAAATGTACTTTTGAAATATCTTAAAAGCTATTATTTTGTTTGATTCCAACAGACAAAATCAAAGAGCAGGAAGATAGTTGTATTGCCACTTTTAAGGTGAAAAAAACTAAGGGTCAGGGATGCTAAGAGATACACCTAAGGCCATGTGGGAAAACAGTGGCAGTGTCTGCATCTTAATGCTAAGTATTTTGAGTTATGTCTTAGATGAACCTCCTACTCCATTACATTATATTAATGGTGGTTAATCATGTTAGAGAAATAAAAATTGAATCAGGTCACACCCAGACCAACTAGTATGAGTTTCTGCGGAAGGATCCATGGATTGCTATTTTTTTTAAGTGTCCCAGGTAATTCTCAAGTGCAAACAGAGTGTGCAAACAGAGTGGTTCTAAAAAAAAAAAAAAAATTAGTTCATTAAATATGAAATGTCTGATTTCAAATCAAAAGTGTAGTTTATTATATCTCAAACAAGAAGCAGTACAATTAATCAAAGTATGTGCCTAAACTATTCACACAGTTTTGTTGTCTTAATGGTAGCTTGTTTATGCCAGCAGCAAAGAAGCCTGAAGAGTGAATGGCAACGAAATTGCGAAAGGTGTTACCACAGCTTGTTGAGAATTGAATATTTTTCCTTGCAAGAAGTGGTACAAAGCCTGGAAGAAGTGATAGTCAGTTGGTGCAAGGTCTGGTGAATATGGTGGATGACAGAGAGTTTCCAAGTCAAGCTGCTGGAGTTTGAACAGCATTGTTTGTGTGACATGAGTGAAGCACTGTCTTGCAAGAGGACTGGCCTGTCTCTATTGACCAGTCTCGGCTGCTTAATCACAAGCATCCTCATCATTTAGCCCCATTGGTTGCAGTAGACATCTGCTGTCATATATTGACCAGATTTCATGAAGCTGTAGTGGATAATACAAGTGCTGGACTATCAGACACCAGTAGCTTTTTTGATGAATATTTGATTTTGGACTGTGTTTCAGCACATTGTCTTTATCCAACCATTGTGCCAAGTGCTTGTGATTGTCAGAAAGAATCCATTTTTGATCACACATAACAATACAGTGTAGAAATGGTTCTCCTTTATGTAGTGAGAACAAAGAAAGTCAAGCTTCATGACGATTTCTCTTCTGACACTCATTTAATTCATGCAGAACCCATCTGTCCAGCTTCTTTACCTGGCCAATTTGTTTCAAATGGCATAATATTGTTGGAATAGTAATGTCAAACCTTGCTGCTAATTCACACGTAGGTTGAGATGGATTAGCTTTCAGCTCATCATTATCCACCTTGATCTCAGGTCTCCCATGTGGCTCATTTTCAAGATTAAAATCACCAGAATGGAACTTCTCAAACCATGGATGTACGGTGCATTCATTAGTCACATCCTTCCCAAACACTTTGTTGATATTTCAAGCTGTCTGTGCTGCATCGATTCCACGACAGAACTCATATTAGAAAATAACACGAATTTTTTGCTTATCCATGGTTTCACAAAAATCACTGTAAAAAAATTTTTGAAAGATAATCATAAGCCAAAACACATGTTTGAAAGACTGAGTATGTATCTTCACAATAAAAATAAAACAGGAAGAGTCAAAGTGAAATGTCACAGATACCAACTGTCAAACCTAATACTTAAGGAAATCAGACATTTCATACTTAATAACCTAAATCTATCATTTGAATATCAGGCAAAAAAGTTCTTGAAACTTGCAATGAAATGTTAAAGGTATGGTCATACTTTTGTTGTGTTTTCTGTTTAAATCCGGCCTTGTTCCAATATGAACTTGGGTTTATAACTGCCAACACTGCAAGACAACAGTTTGAGAAGTGGAGGTTGCCAGGGGCAATCCAATTTACCAGAGAAATCAGCTGAGCGGAGGAACAACACGGAGTGAGCAGCGCACAGCTAGAGTGCTCTCTGTGGAAGGCCATGCTCTCTGTTTCTTTAGGCAGAAATGGAACATTCCCTTACCGCTGGAAAAAGAGCATTTCACTCTTTGCTAGAAGATACATTTGTGTAACTAAGACTTTGCTGTTTTCTGTGTTTGCCACGAAAAATAACATGGTCCCTGTAGAGAGGTAGGAGCCAGACATAAGAGGTGATTCTTTTTACTGCTCCCTGGTGACCCTTAACCCATTCCAGTTCTTTTTACTTAAAAAAAGGAACGTGTGTCACCGGGAATTTCCACAGGCAACTGAGCTAGTCTGAGATTCAGATAACAGATCTGTTCTCAACTGTGATGGAACATGCCATTTCTCAGTTAGATGTTGAAGTAACTGGGTGAGAGAAGAACCAGTAGTTGCCCTCTTACACGCAAAATAGTTAAAGTGGAGGATTTAACAACAGCAAATAACTTTTTTGCTATGTAGTTTTTTGTTTCTTTACAATCGTACTCCAAATAATATATCTGTTGCTTCAGCATTGCTATTTGTTGTTTAGTAATAAATGGTTATTAATAAGAGGTTTAGAACCAAAAGACCTAGGAACTCTACAGTTTCGATCTGAATCTCAATTTCTAACACACGCTTCCAACTATATACCTAAAGTTCTATATAATGTAAGTTATAATGTGTAGGAGAAATATGAAAAATTTTTGAGTGATATGCCCATGAATTTAAACCACGTAAAGGGAAATGGTGATTTTGTAAACTAATATCTCAGAAATGAGTTCACGCCAGTATCTTACCTATATAAATATCACAGTTCAAGGGATTTAAATGTGATGATGTCTCATGATAACTCAAAAAGTGCCTGTTAGTTATTCATTTTTACTTTTTGGATCTGTGCTTGTCAAAGCAATTGCTCCAGCTGTGTGTACAGATGGGCAGTAAGGCCTTGATTTATAGCTATGATGAAATCTAAGTAAAATCTTTGGAATATAGTCAGTGTTTCTCTTTTACCAGATTAACTCCTAGTCAATATTTGGGTATCAGTTTAATGTTAATAATATCTTCTTCCAGCCTCCTTCCCTGACACCCACAGCCATCGTGAGTTGCGAACCATTTCTGTGTGTCCGTCACACCCTACGCTGCTCACCTTTCCATCGCACTCATCATATGACTCAGAAATTTCCAGTTTAGACTGCAAGTTCTCTGATGCAGACATTAATTTCATTCATTCATGTGCTCAAAATATTTAACTACCTACTATGTACCAAGCAGTGCCCTAGGTCCTGAAGATAGAACTGATACAAAAATCCTTGCCCCTATGAAGCTCACATTTTTGAGAAGAGAGAGGATGTGAAATGTTTTCTGTTGTGGTAGTGGGGGCAGTGTGAGGATTGAGCTTTAGATGGGATATCCAGGAAGGCCTCACTGGGAAGGTGACATTTGAGGAACACCTGAAGGAGGTGAGAAAGTGAGTGAAATGCGATTCTGAGGAAAGAGGGTTTGGGCAGGGGAACTAGCATAGGCTAAGGTTAAGGCTCTGACACAAATGCCCGTCTGGCATGTTCAAGAAACAGCAAGGTGGCCAACAACTTGGAAATATAAGGAGAGGGCAAGAATAGCGTTTTTGCTCCCCAGGGTGCGAGGCCTAGCATATAAAAGGTACTGAGTATTTGTTGAATGATTTAAAAATAATTGTTAATAATAAATTTGACAGGAGACTCTATGACTTATAAACTATTATTCTCACTTAATCTAGCATATTTTCTGGTAAAAAATTAAAAATAAATTAGTTTTTCCTCTGCAAAATGAAGTTATGATCACAAACTCATTCAAATTTCTGGGAAACTTGGGGTTTTATGTACCAGATTATCTGAGAGCAGGTGGGCTATATTCAATGATAATCAGGTTAAGCTCATTAAATTTAACTTCTTTCAAGGTAACTTTGCTAAAGTGAGTGTCACCTTTACTGTTTTAATGTTCTCCTCATAATTTTCATTTCTTGTGATTACTGACTACTCTTGGTTCTCCCCGTTTGAGTATTCTTACTACTCCAAAGCCTTTGCCTGATGCTTCATTCTTCCGTGAATTCCTTGTTTCTCTCAACTCTTCCCAAAGCAATGAGTTAGGGAACAAGTTCCTGGCCACATTGTGATGGGATCAAGTAATACATAAAACGTCCTGTCCTGGTATGTTATCAGCTCTGACAATTAGAACTACAAGAGAAAAATGTATTTCTTCACCCTCCTCGAAAGCACCATTCTGATGGTCATGAGGATCCGAGGGGCAGGAGGTACTTCAAAAACTGCAAATGAAAGAGGAAAAACGGAGATCCTTTCATCAGATCCATCTCTCTCATGCTCAGCTGTGCTACACTGTAAGAAAAACAGTCCAAAGAGTGGGCTTTGAATCCTAATTTATAGCTTGACTTGCTAGGCAACCTTGTTTTCCTATCTGAAGCTCAGTTTCTTTATAAAAACTAGAAAAAGAAAATCTGCATTTCTTATCTCCCAGGGTTGGGATAAGGATCAAATGAACAATGTGTATGAAAGTATTAAAAAAATAATGAAGGGGTTTTTTAAAAAATAGTGTATGGTTTTAAACAGAAGTAAAATACAAAAAAATGAAATAAACCAGTAAGAAAAACAAGCTACTGTTTTTCTTAAAAATTCCCTTTAATATTGTTTCAAAAATAAAAGGTGACTATTACTCTCAGCTAACAGCAGTTCTCTGGATACCAGATGCTGTCAGCTCTCCCTCCAAAATATATCTTCCATCTGTCCACTGTTCCCTTTCTCCACTGCTACACAAGCCAGCATCACAGAGCTCTGAAATAGCCTCTAAACTACTACTTCTAAATTCTATTTCCTGTATCTTTTAATCCTTTTCCCCCAGAGCAGCTAAAGTGATCTCTTAAAATTGCAAATCAGATCATGACATCCTTCTCTTTAAAATCTTCAAATGGCTTATGATCACACTTAAAATCCCAAATTGGTAATCATGGACTAAATATCCTACTCTGGTCCCAAGACTTTGTCCACTACCTACCTAGGTCTTCCTCTCTCATGATGCTTCAGCCTGATGCTTTTTTCTGTCCTTTGAACACACCAAAATTGTATGTGTTTAGGACTTCTGCATTGCTGTTTCCTTTGCCTGGAAGTCTCTTCTCCCATCTGTGCTTGAATGGCTCCTTCCTACAGTTCTGGTCTCAGTTCAAAATTAATCTCCTTGGGGAGGCCACTGTTGCTGCCTCATCTAATACTGCCCCCCCCACAGTCATTCCATCATAGGGCACCCCAGGCAATCATTCCTCCCTCACCCTGCCACTCCATCACTTGCTCTTTCTATAATAGATTATTTCATTTGTTTACATTTTATTGCCTATGTCTCCCAGTCAAATGTGAGCTCCATGAAAGCAGGGGCCTTATTAACCTATTTCATCACTGAGCCTCCTGCTGTAATATTTTCACCTGGAAAATAGCAGATGACCAGTGAATACTTACTGAATAAATAAGTTAGAGAATCTGGAAGTCTTAGGAATGGTTATTAAGTGCCATTCAAAACTATGAGGTTTCAAATATTTTGGTTAAAATGATCATTCAACGTGAACGTATTTTCCTGTCTCCTTGGAAGAGAGAAGTAGGAGACTGCGCTGAGACTGGTGATGGCTTGTGTATAAAATGTGTGTGGCAGACCAATTGGAAGCAATCCAGAAACTCGTAGTCAGCTTTTCACAAATCTGGAATGTCTACCCTAACTTGTCACACGTCACAGAAATGAAACCTGACAACAAAATTGGAAACCTGTGTCTTTATTATAGCTTCCATTTCAGAGAAAATATGTATTCATCCACCAGCTCTGGGTTGGCTCAGTGAGGATTCCTACCAAATATAAGAATATAAAAATAAACATGACTTTTTTTTTTTTAACAACACCATCAGGGGACCTTTACAGTAACATCTCCGTGACAGCACTTGAAAAAAGAATTAGGAGCTGTTTTCAATCATTCTGTGAATAACATGACATTTTTTAAACAGAAAAAGTAAAGGAAAAGAATAAATTCTTTAAAAGTAGTTTCAGACTTTGGGGACCTAGATAGCAGAGACTGATTCACCCTCCAATACCTGCCTATTGAATTATGCACAAAGCAAAAGGACCCGAAACTAAGAATATCAGTCTATAATTGGCCAGATGTCAGAATCAATCTTTACTAATCAAACATAGATGGGAGATAACTTTAAATATCCAGAAATTAATTCAGAATCTATAATCTCACAGTCTAGTAAACAAAAATGAAATGCATGCAGTCCCGTAGAGCCAGCATGGACTGCTAACCACAGGAAATTCATCCAGGTCACTGAAAACAGTCCGCTTTCTACCTCAGGATCTTGGAAAAGAAATCTGACAAAAACAAGCTAGACAATGTAGGCTCCAAGAAAAAATCCAACCACTCTGGGTTTTTTTGCAAACACTAGGCCCCCAAAAATTTCAGTCATTCAAGATTTACTGACTAACTTTCTAGAGATAATTTAAGAATTCAAGTTAATGCATGTCCAGTGCTTAGAACTGTATTTATTGCCTTTTTAACTTCAAAGAATTCATAGATATTTTTAATATTAAATTTTAAAAAGCATCAACAACAAAATGATGATGGGTAAAATATTCTGAACTATAAATGAGACACCTTTACTCAAGATGAGAAAGTCATACTTTAAAAAGTACTGTAGGAAACTAATATAAAAATGTTAAGCTCTCAGTTTTGTAATACTAGTAAAATTTGATGACCTATGAACTATATAAAACAAGAGATAGAACAGTAGCTAACTATAGCACACAAAGAGATGAAAAGTGGAGACGGATGAGATAAGGAACTATTTCCCATTTTTGTTACAGATTTTAATTTTGTCTTAGAAGTAGTAAAAAAGGAGAACTGATAGTGTAGAAAATCAAATCAAGATTTTGAGGACAAAAAGAAAGGGGCTGAATAAAATAAACATTAATTAAGAAGTTGAGAGAGTAGAGGATAGAAAATAGGGATTCAACCTATAAATAACTGCAGCTTCTGGAGAAAAAACAATAATGAATGGAGTAAACAATATAAGAAAGAAAACAGAAGAAAAGTAATAGAAGAAAAATCACTCAAATTATGAAAAGTCTTCAAATAAAAAGGCCCAATTCATACCAAAGTTAACTAAAAGAAAGCTTATAGTCAGACATTTCAAGGTGAATTAATATTTTTAATGAGAAATAAAGTTATTTCATGAATTTATAAGAGAAAAATGTTACTAAAAGTAGTCAATATTCACATTATTCTTAAACTTTTCTCTTTTTAGATTCCAGAAGACATTGAGGATATTTTGAAGATTTTTGAAGGCAAAGTTGTGTGCCCTAAAGTTTTTACTCAGGCAAGTTTCATCCAAGAAAATAAATGTGCAATTCTGGAATGTATCAGAAAATACTTTGCCTGTACATCTTTCCTGAATGTTTGAAGTTATAATCCAGTAAAGCATTAATAATAATGTTCAAGAATTGAGAAATTCTTTAATAAAGTTTTAATCATAAGCATGGCAAACAGTTAAAACATTAGGTGTATTTGTTGAAATATGATTAAAATTTGAGACAAACTAACTTTAATAATATACTGTATCTAAAATCCCGTATTATGTCAACATGGACAGTGAGTGGCTTAAAATAAAACTTCCTAATTAAATCTTATAGTAGAAGATGTCAAGAAAACAATTTTATTGGTTTTTAAACAGTTTTATTTAGATGAAATTGACATACAATAAACTGTACATGTTTAAAGGGTAGAAATTGGTAGTTTCAAGCCATCAACCCTAAAAGTTTCCTCTTGCATCTTTGTAATTTAAACTTCTGACCCTACCTTATCTCCAGATAACCAGTATTTTTCTTTCTGTAACTATAGATTAGTTTGAAGTTCTTAGAATTTTATATAAATAGAATCATAATATATATGCTCTTTTTGAGATTCATCCATGCTATAGTGTGTATCGATAGTTTGTTCTTTTTTGTTGCTTGGTAGTATTCCATGGTATGAATAGCCAACAATTTGTGTATCCATTTACCATGGAGAGCCTGGGCTACATAGTTGATACATCTAACTCCATTAGAAACTTCTAAGCTATTTTATAAATTTGTTGTACCATTTATCATACCTATCAGCAGTGTATGAGTTTCAGTTCCGCCACATCCTTGTGAACATTTCATGAAGTCTTTCATTTTATTTTAGCCATTCTAATATGTGGGTACTGAAATAACATTGCAGTTTCCATTTTCATTTCCCCAATGACTGATGACATTGACCATCTTTTATTTTTATTTTATTTATTTATTCATTTATTTATTATTTATTGTTAGAGACAAGGTCTTGCTCTATCTTCCAGGCTGGAATGCAGTGGCACAATCATAGCCCACTGAAGCTTTAAACTTCTAGGCTCAAGCAGTCTTCTCACCTCAGCTTCCTGAGTGCCTGGGACTATAGGCATGTGCCACCACATCCCTGACTTGACCTTCTTTTAATGTACGATTTTTTCATTCATACATCATTTTGATGAAGAGTTTGTTGAAACGCTTCTCCCATTTTCAATTTTTTTGTTATTTTACTAAGTTTAGGGCTCTATACTCTACATAAAAGCATTTTATATATATGTTTTTTACATATGTTTTACAAAAATTTTCTTTTAGCTTATGACTTATTTTTTCCATTCTCTTGGCAGTGGCTTTCAAAAAGTAGAAGCTATAATTTTGCAAGTTCAATATATCAATTTGTTCTTTTGTGGTCTGTACTTTTAGTGTCATATCTAAGAAATACTTGACTAGCACAAAATCAAAAATATTTTCTCCTACGTTTTTTTCTTAGAACTTTTTATAGTTTTAAGTTATGTTCTTTGGTTGATAATCCAGTTTGATTTAACCTTTACATACGGTGCAAAGTATGAAAAAAAACAAAATTTAATCTTTCCTTCCTTTCTACCTTCCTTCCTTCCTATCTTCCATCTTTCCTTTTCCATATAGGTATCTAATTATTACAGTACTATGTCAAAAAGCCATAGTTCCTCCACTGACTTGCCTTTGAACCTTTGTTGAAGACAAGTTCTCCCTATACATGTGTGTCTATTTCTGGAGTCCCAAAACTGTCCTTTAATCTAGTTGTCTAACTCTATAGTAATAACTTACTGTCTTGAGTGCTGTTGCTTTGTAATAAGTCTTGAAATCAGGTAGTGTTGAAGCTCATTGAACAAACTTCAACTTTGTTGTGCCTA
Organism: Lepilemur septentrionalis; assembly: GCA_963573855.1. NCBI lineage: Eukaryota > Metazoa > Chordata > Mammalia > Primates > Lepilemuridae > Lepilemur > Lepilemur septentrionalis. The sequence continues at coordinate 15,024 of CAUYMX010002013.1, read as the reverse complement.
TTCTAGGTACTTGGCATTTATGAATATGAATTTTGTGTAAATATAAATATGGATTTTAGAATCAGATTATCAACTTCTACAAAAATAGCCTACTAGAATTTTTCTCGTGATTGCATTAAATCTATACATGATATAGGGAGAATTCACATTTCAGTCGAGTCTTTCAACCCATAAACACAGTATATCTCTTCATTTATCTAGGTCTTGTTCAACTTCTCTTCGTAAGGTTTTATAGTTTTTAGTATACAGTTCTTAATATCTTTTGTCAGATTTATCTTTAGCTATTTCATGTTTCTTCATGTTATTTTAATGACATTATCTTTAAATTGAACACATGATTATTCATTAGTAATATATGACTATACAATTTTTATATATTTACTTTTTAATGCTGTAAATTGCCTAAATTCAATTTTTTTGTTTTAATAGTTTTTGTGTAAATTCCATCAGATTTTCTACAAAACGATCATGTCATCTGCAAATAAATAACATTTTCCTTCTTACTTTCCAAACTGGACGTCTTTCACTTCCTTCTCTTATATGATTGCATTGGCTGGAACTGCCAGTGCTAGCCATGATGCCAACCAGAAATGATGAGAGTGTATTATCAAAACTGCAACCTAGGTCCAGGTTGCTCTTGGCACAGAATAACCAATTGCTGATTCAAAGACAAAGAGTATTGCCAAGGAAGAAAGGAAATTTTAATACAAAAGATGTCTCATGAGAAGGGAAGAAGCAGCCTCAAATATGTCAGAAAGTCCAGGCTTTTTTAAGAGGAGAAATAAAGGGCTATGTGCATTTGGCAGAGTGTGTTGAAATTAACAAAGGTCTAGTGCACGGGGCAGGTTGCTGAGGGATGGTGAATGTTGACATCAGGAAGTCTGCCCAGGGGTCTTTGGAATCTCGACTCCTTTGTCATGTAGAAAATCCACCGTTTCCCATTTCTGGGAAACAACTCAAAAGGTCAAGTAGTTAGTTAAGGTAGAAGATTATTAAAAAAATAAAATAAAATAAATATATATATATATAGGGATCATTGAAATTTGTTCATAAAGCCGATTACAAGTGGGCATCATTTACTTTTTCCTGACTTTAGGGGAAAGCATTGAGTATTTCACTACTGAGTATGATGAGAACAGTAGGATTTCTTTAGATGCCCTTGGGCAGCTTGGATAACTTCCTTTCAATTCCTAGCTTATTGAAAGTTTGTTTGTTTGTTTGTTTGTTTTATCAAGAATGAATTTTGGATTTTGTCAAATGCTTTTTCTACAACTATTAAGATATCCATGTGGTCTGTTTTCTTAATTTATTGATATTGTGAATTATATTGATTGATTTTAATAGTAAACCTACCCTGTATCCTTGAGATAAACTCCATAAATATAGTCAACTGTTTTTTGACAAAGGAGAAAAGGCAATGCAATGGAAAAAACAGTCTTTTCGACAAATAGTGCTGGAACAATAGGACATCTACATGCAAAGAAATGAATCTAGTTATGGACCTTTCACAAAAATTAATTCAAAATGGATTATAGACCTAAATGTAAAATACAAAACTATGAAACTTCTACAAGATAACGTAGGAGAAAATCTAAGTCAGCTTAAGTGTAGTGGTGACTTTTTAGATACAACATCAAAAGCATGATCCATAAAATAAATAATTCTTAAGCTGGACTTCACTAAAATTTAAAACTTCTTTTACGGGAAAGACACTGACAAGAGAATGAGAGGACACAGATATGCAAAAAAAAAATGGTCAACATCACTAATAATCAGGGAAATGCAAATCAAAACCACAATGAGATATCACCTCACACCTGTCAGGATGGCTGTTATAAAAACAAAATAACTCTTGTCACAGAGGTGGAAAAATTAGAAATCTTTAAATTATTGGTGGGAATATAAAATGAGAGTGGTACAGCTGCTATGGAAAACTGTGTGGATATTCTTCAAAAGAGTAAATATAGAATTACCGTATAATCCAGCAATCCCATTTCTGGACATATGCCCAAAAAGATTGAAATCAGGATCTCAAAAAGATATACACACTTTCATGTTCATTGCCACATTATGCACAATAGCCAAGATGTGGAAACAACCTAAAGGTCAACAGATGAATGTATAAAGAAAAAAATAGAGAGAGGAAAAGTTAAATACATAGTACTAATGAAAGAAACCAATCTGAAAAAGCTACATATTATTTGATCGCAACTATATGGCATTCTGGAAATGAAAAAACCATGGAGACAATAAAGAGATCAGTGGTTGCCACGAAATAAGGGGGAGATGGAGATCAATAGCCTGAGCACAGAGGACTTTTAGGGCAGTGAAACTACTACCACTCTATGATACTCTAATAGTAGATACATGTCATTATACATTTGTCCAAACACAAGGAATGCACAACGCCAAGAGTAAACTCTAATGTGAACTACGGACTTTGGGTGATGTGTCAGTGTAGGCAAATCAGTTTGAACAAATGCACCACTTTGATGCAGGATGTTGATAATCGGGGAAGCTGTGTGGTGGTGGGGGAGACAGGGAGTATATGTAAACTCTCTGGGCTAACTGCTCAATCTTGCTTAGAACCTAAACTGCTCTAAAAAATAAAATTTAATTAAATAAATAAGTCTATTTTTAAAAACGTCACTTTTATGGTACATTATAATTATATATTGTTGGATACAGTTTTCTAAAATTTTGTTAAGAATGTTTTCATCTATGTTCATGAGGTTTATTGTTCTGCAGTTCTGTTTTCTGTAGAGTCTTTATCTCATTTTCATATCAGTGTAATTCTGCCCTGCTAGCATGAATTGAAAAGTTCCTACCTCTTAAATTTCTGTAAGAGTTTGTACACACTTGGTACTAATTTTTCCTTAAATATTTGGCGGAATTTATGTGTGAATCCCTCTGAGTCCAAAGTTCACTCCGTGGAAAGGGTTTTAACTAAACATTCAATTTCTTCAATAGATACAGAGCTTATAATTTCTAACTTTTGGTGGGAGGGTATATTAGAGTAACAGACCCAATTGGGTATACTCATATAGGTGGACAGATGGAAAGATACATAGATAGACAGACAGACAGACAAAAGGGGGAGCAGGGTTCAGTGGCTCATGCCTATAGTCCCAGCTACCCAGGAGGCTGAGGTGGGAGAATCATTTGAGGCCAGGAGTCCAAGACCAGCCTGTGCAACATAGGGAGACCCTGTCTCTAAAAAAACAAAAATAAAAGGTATACAAAGGGAGATTTCTTAGGAAAATTATGGACACTAAGTCCCACAACCAGCTGTCTGCAAGCTGGAGACTTTGAGACAGTGGTAGTGAGGCTCTGTCCAAATTCAAAGGTCTCAGAGCCAGGGAAGCCAGTGGTATAAATCTTGGTCCCAGGCCAAAGCCTTGAGAACCTGAGGAGGGGCACTGCCGTAAGCCCTGGAGTGCAAAGGCCAGAGAGCCTGGGGTTGTTGTCCAAGGACAGGAGAGGAAGAGTGCATTCCGGCTTCAGCACATAGAACAACATACTCACTTTTTCTCTGTTTTTCTTCTTTCTGGGCCACCCGCACATTGGATGATTCCCATTCACATTGAAGACAGGTCTTCCCCACCTAGCTTTCTCAGACTCACATACTAACCTCCTCTGGAAACACCTTCACATATCCCAAAATAATACTTTACCAAGTTTCTAGGTTTTCCTTAATTCAATCAAGTTAACACCTAAAATTAACAATCACAGAGGGTTTAAAGCATTTATATTTAATGTCATTATTTTATGATTAAATTTAAATCTGTGATCTTACTATTTGTTTTTTATTTTTCCCACCTGGACAATGTCTCCTTTTCCCTCTTTTTATACTTATTTTTTGGGCTGAGTATTTTTTATGATTTCATTTTATCTCCTTTCTTGGCTCATGAGTTATAATTCTTTGTTTTGTTGTTATAGTGGTTGCTTTAGGGCTTAGACTCTCTAATTTATCACAATCTAACTTCAAGGGATATTATACCAATTCATGCATAATAGAAGAAACTTACATAGTGTAATTTTATTTCTTGCTTCTTGGCCTTTCTGGTATTGTCATATATTTTATTTCTTTATGTGTTATTAACCTGACACTACATTGTGATAATTTTTATTTAAAGTCAGTTATTTAAAGATATTTAAAGAATAAATTAAAAACCTTACATATTTACCCATATAATTACCATTTCTTTTGTACACATTCTTATTTCTATATGGTATCATTTTCCTTCTACCTGAAGGACTTCTTTAACATTTCTTATAATGCAGATCTGCTGATTATGAATTCTTTCAGATTTTGTATACCTTGGAAAGTCTTTATTTGCCTTTGTTTTTGAAAGATATTTTTATTGGATGTAGAATTCTAGGTTGACATTTTTTGTGGATTTTTATTTATTTTTGTTTTTGCTTTTCGTATTTTTAAGTTGTTGCTTTTCTTCCTCTACATGCAGGGCTGCCAACAAGTCTTTTTCCTCCTTATTTGTGTTTGTTCTTCTGTATGTATTTTTAACTCTAGCTATTTTTAAAATTTTTTTCTCCAGCAATAACTTTGAACAATTGGATTTTGCTGAACCTGGTGTAGTTTTCTTGCTGTTTCTTCTGCTTGGAGTTCATTGAGATCCATGGAAGTGTTGGTCTACAGTTTTCATGAAATTTGAGAAATTGTGACCATTATTTCTTCAAATATTATTTTCTGTCCCCACTTCTCTCTCTTCTCTCCTTAAGGGAATCCAATTATACATAAATTAGGCTGCTTCAAATTGTCACAGAATTCACTGCTATTGAGTCCTTTTTTGTTGTTATATTGAGTACTTTTTAAAAAAATTCTTTTTTTTTCTTATTACGTTTTATTTTAGTTACTTCCATAGAAATGTTTTCAAGTTCATAAATATTTCCCTCTGAGATGTCTATTGTACTATTAATTCCATTCAGTTTTTCTTTTCAGATATTGTAATTTTTATGTCTAAAAGTTCAATTTTCATCTTTTTAATATCTCTGTGTTTCTACATAACTTGTTGAGTATGTGTAATTTAGTTATAGTGACTATTTAGTGTCCTTGTCTATTAATTCTAACAACTGTGTCAGTTCTGATTAAGTTTGAATCAATCAATTTTCCTTCCCATGTTATAGGTCATATTATTCTGCTTCTTTGATAACTGATATTTTAGATATTTTACTGGATGGCAAATAATTTTGATTGGATATAACCTTGTCGAATACTGGATATTTTTGTATTACCATAAATATTGTTGAGCTTGGTTCTGGGACAAAGTTATCTTACTTGGAAGGAGTTTGATCTTTCAAATCTATCTTTTAAGATTGGTTAGATGTGACTAATTATCACATTATGTCCAGAACTAATTTTTCCCTACTATGCATGCAAGACACTTCTGAGTATTCTACCCAGTATTCCAATGAGTTACAAGATTTTTCAGTCTGACTGGTAGAAGTAGGCACTGTTTCTGGCCCTGTGTGGACATCAAGTACTGTTTCTCCTACCCTTTAAAGTGGGTATTTCACCAGCCTCAAGTAGTTTTCTCATATGAATGCACATGAGATCAGTAATCTCCAGAAAACTTAAGGGGTCACTCTTCAGATCTCCAGAGTCCTGAACTCTGTCCTGTGAACTCTGGCTGCCCTGTTTCCCAAGATTCCTAACTCTTTCTGTTCAACAGGTGAAGTCTACTGGGCTCTACCTGGGTTCTCTATCCCTGCCCCACTGGAAACTCTCAAGGCACAAAATTGGATCAATTAGAGGGCTAGTATTGTTTGTTACCCATCTTTCCTCTCAGGGATCAGTGTCTTTTATTTTTTTATGTCCATTGTCTTGAAAACCACTCTCTTATATATTTTGTGCATTTTTTATTGTTACAGTCAGGAGATTAACTGTTATTCCATATTGGCTAGAAAAAGAAATTCTAAAGTTCTTTTATCCTTGCTGGCAATGATAAAATATATCTGGATTTGGCAATATCTTTTGAAAATTTAAGTAAAACCATTTGAGAAGAAAAGTGAAATCCATACAGCAATAGATAAAAGAAAAAACAAATATAAAAATGTGACAAAAGAAAACCATTACTTAAGATAAATGTAAATAGGCTAAATATTCTGCTAAAAGCAATATTTCTTAACTACACACTATATATATGAGGCAGAGCTGAAAATGAAGTGATTCTGTAAAGTAAAACTAAAAGATGGAAACAGATATATCAAGTAAAAACCAACCAAAGGCAAACATAAGCAATATTATTTACATTAGGTTAAGTTAAGGCAAAGTGAACTTCTCTAAATGGGGGAAAGGGGATGATTTCCATTTAATAAAAAAAGAAAAGCCATAATTAAGAATTATTCATGGAAGTTTTTGTACTACACAGATCAAATTAGCAATATGTACATAGATCTCTTCATTCTCTACATTAAACTAGACCCCTAAAGCGCTACGAATATGGGGGTGAACATGAGGGTAGGGAGCGTTCATTCTTTGCACTGAAATTAGCTCCCTGTGGGCTAAATTGTTAAATGTCAAAAATAGAGTATTTAAAAAAAATAAGTAAATAATATATCTCAGATTTTAAAAAAGACTCTCTGAGAATTGAAAATGATAGAAAAAGACACAATGTTGTCAATAATTATATAAGAAGAAAACTTTTTGTAAAATAATTAGACAATTTGCATCATTAGCCACACAAAGGCTCATGGCATTTGACTTTATGATGGCACTTCCAGGAATTTCTCCTTAGGCCATGATTAAAGATTTATGTTTAACAGTTATTCACAATGTCCAGAAATTAAAAATAGAACTAAATGTATAGCAAAAAGGAAACGTTTAACTAAAATTTAGTATATCAATAAAGTTTCAAATCTAGATATTTAAGTTCTAGATATCTAGATTTTAAGTTCACTTAAAAATGTGAACTTGAATTGACATAACAAAATGCTTTCGAATTTTTAAGTGTAAACAGTAGTATATAAAACTGTGTGTATATAAAATTGTGTGTCAGACATATAGATGAAAATAGATAAATGTATGGAGCAGGAGAAAGATAAGAAGAGAATGTAAAGATACTAATATGTTTTGGGGCAGTATAGATAATTTGGAAGCTAATCTTTCTTCTTTACAATTATCTGAAATTTATGCATTTTAAATTTCATAATTACTTTTGCAGTCAGAAGACCTCTCTACAGAGGTTTTTACCTTGATGTTCCCCTTTTATTTTCTTTTGCCCTTTTAGCTCTTTTTATCCTTTGAGTTATCATTGTTACCCTTAAAACCTTGCCTGCTGATTTCTCCCAGCTTGGAAAAATTGGAAGTGCAAACACTTATGGAAGAGAAACTTCATACTCAAGGAAAAGTACAAACATCAAACAACCTGGGATTAGGAAACAGAAAGATAAAGAAGGTCTCTAAAACTCTCAGAGTGAATACCACTCCACTTGCCTCAAGGCAATATTTAAGGGGAGCAAAAAAAAAAAAACTCATTAATCAAGAGAAATATTATTTTAATGCAAAGTTAAAAAAATGGTATCTGTCTTTACTGAGCTTTCTGGGACTACCTAAAATTTTGTACCCAAGGCAAGCACCTCACTCAACTCACCCTAGTTTAGTCCTTTCCACACAGATAAAAACATGCCTTGCTCATTTGTTTGCAAAGTAATTATCTGAAATAAAAATGGCTCTTCTCCTGCCTACAGTCAACAGAGTGGGTGGCAATGGATCGTTTAGAGACATCCATGCCATTTGTACACTGCTGCAGTATTAACAATCTGGCACGATCAGAGAGCAGGACCTGCCGTTGTACTTTCCGTTCTATACCACCTCCTTTAACGTAATCACGGCCAAAAGCCCACTTTAAACACTGCCAGTTAGAAACAACCTTGCTAAGGAAATGCAGCCTTTGTTAGGTTTAGAGAGTCAGATAATAGGGAATTGCTTGGAAATTTCCTTCCATTTTGATCTGATCTTTGGCAAATGGGGCCGAGTATGAAGGGTGAACCGAGTAAGTGCACTCTCGTTATTTTTGTATTTCCTTTGTCGGCAAAATATGTAAAAGAATGCAGGCCATAATAAAGTTGACGCTTCAAGTAAAACTGAGCTGAAGTGAGGATACAGAAAACCATACAATTTTTGTCAGGGTGTACACTAGATTTTGAGTCTCCTAACTCCCAGTTGAAATAGAGTTTTCATGGTATAATTTGCCAACCAGATCTCGGTTGAGAAAATTACCATCAGCACAGGCAGGCTTTTAGTCCTATGTTCTTTATCTACCATTTGTAACGAGTGAGGAGAACAAGGAAAAGGACAGACCTAGAGGTATATTAACCTAGAGACAAAAGTCATGTAGGGGCTCTTACAAATTAATAAATGTTGAATTAATCACCACTATATTTATACACAGAATATTAGCAATAACATTATTCCGAAAATACATGACAACTTCATGGAGTCCTTATGAATTTTAAAACTGTAATAAGTAATGAGATGGTAAATAGTGGCTCCTGTGGTTGCTTATTGGGTGATATCACTAGCTGGTCACAATTGTCTAAACTAACAAGTCCTTATGCAATCACAAAATTCTTTTATATAACACTTGGAGCAGCCACCAGATAACTCTCCATGAGAAGAAATCCCTTGCTACCTCTGATTTAAGTTATAGGTAAAATAAAAATAAACACATTTCAAAACAAAAGTACATATATCATAAGTATACTGCTGGAAGAACTTCCAAGATTCCAGCACCCAAATCAAGAAGCAGAACGTTATTGTAGATAATGTTCATGTCAGCCTCTAGTCTGTGCTGGTTAGTTTTATGTGTCAGTTTGGCTGGGTTATAGTGCCCAGTATTCAATCAAACACTAATTTAGATGTTGCTGTGTAGGTGTTTTATAGATGTAGTTACACAGAACATCGGTTGATTTTAAGTAAAGAAGATTATTCTCAATGATGTGGGTAGGCCTCATTCAATCAGTTGAAAGATCTTAAAAGAAAAACTGAGATTTCCTTGAGGAAGAAGAAATACTATCTCAGGACTGCAGTATCAATGCCTGCCCAAGAGTTTCCCGCCTCTAAGACTGACCTGCAGCCTTTAGAATTACCAGTCCCCACAACTGCATGAGCCAATTCCTTCAAATAAATTTATTTATGTGTGTGTGCGTGTGTGTCTATGTGTGTGTCTGAATGGTTCTGCTTCTCTAGAGATTCCTGACTGATTTATAGCCACTGCTTTCCTGAGGGTAAGCTCTTTCCTGACATAGATTGATTTTATTAAACAATGTTTAAAAGGACAATTAAAAACAAAATTGTTAAACTTTAGAGGTGATGATTTTAACTACCATTTATTTATCACACCATTGTGGCAGACACTGCTCTAGGTCTTTGCAGTCCTTATTTAAACCTCATGATTCATGCTTGCCTATTTTTTTTTTCTAAATTTGCAGATCAGAAAAATGGAAAGTCAGGGAGGTTAAGAAATTTCTTCAAGTTTCTCATAGCAAGTTAATGGCTTCACTGCATCTTTTTCTAAATCAAACAATTGTATCCAGCTTCTCTGACAAATGAAAAATTGCTTTCATAACCAACAAAGTAAACTGGTTCAAACATTGCATTTAACTACATTTTGCTTATAAGTATAAAATTTAAATTTAAATACAATAAATAGGTTGTCTCTGCTATCCCTACAGTTTATGTGAAAGTTTACCATTTAAAGAGGGAGCAAGGATTTTCTAATGCATGTTATATTTCATAATAAAAAATGTATAAAGTAAAACAAAAAGAGAAGTGTAGAAAAAAGAAAGCTCTATCAGTGATCGCTATTTGCCCTAAGTCTTGTAATTTTCAAGGTAATCGATTGCAAATAGGGTGACACAAATTGTTATAGAAGTATAAAATATGAGACCTGAAAAGTAATCTGCAAGTTATTTCATCCAGTCCTCTATCTGTGCTTCATTATTCAATATCTTACTGCATTATAAGAGGAAGAGAAAGGCACTAACATGCTTACTGCATGCCAGTCACTACACTGGAAGCTTTTCAAATGTTAAACAGATTCAATGCTCATATCAGCCCTGACATTTTCCGTAATGTACAGATGAGGAACTCAAGCTTTAGAAACTTAAACGTAGTCTCTCTATCAAGCCTGCAATGCCTGCCATTTTCATTGACCCCTTTTAAGTTGTTTCCGCTGAGGTAGTCACAACTAAGTGGATCATTCAGCACAGGTGGCTACTGTTCCAGAATCTAAGTCTAAAATTTGCCCTATTAACCAGCATAGAATTTATATTTTCTTCTGTAACAATGAGGAAATCCAGGGCAATAGAATGTGCTTATTGGCTGAAGCCAATCTCCTGGGCGGGGATAAGGAAGCACATAGTATGGGAATTGTAGCTAGTTATCCAGTGCCTTTGAATAAGTCAAACACCTGGAAAGCAAAAGGATGGGATAGAATTTGGGTCCTGATGTCACTGTTGAGCTACGGAATTAAATCAGCCATGAAACATAACCAGTTCCTTGACTTCCATCTAAAATAGGCAGTTAATCCCTTTAATGTCTAAACAACCTATAGATGAGTTTTCTGTCAGCACTACCTAGTATGAATCCTTTTGGATCTTGTAAGGGAGAAACATAGCCCTCTGGTTCCAATGTCAGTGTGCTTTCCACAACAAAATTCTGCCTTTAGGGGTATTTTAAGTGGAAGGAAATGTTCATGTTATAATATTATTAAGTCCATTAAAGTCCATGAAACATGTATGGGTGGAGTACATTCTGCCCCTTAGGGGGGCTGTTATGCTGTTCTGACTCTGCACCCCCTTGAACAATTCCTCTTATCCCATTTAATACTATCTCTTTATCTTGTCTCATCTCCCAACTCTACAAATCTTGAATTCCCTGTCCTATGACCTTTGAATCAGCTCTTAAATTAAAGCATAGTAGAATGGGCTTCATATTTGCAATTCTTAACATTCAAGACTGAGACTTGCAGTGGATTCTTTGAAGGGTGGGAAGTAGATGACAAGGTACAGCATTGCCATGGTCGCTGACCTGAGGATAACATCCCAGAATGACTGAGGTCTTCTAAGGTGTACACTGGCTTCACTGCCACGATTGGTGAGCAAGTAGCTACCTCATTTAATCCTGCTGCATTCTTTGTGGTCAGTCATAGGTTCTATAGCGCAAAATGTTACAATGCAAATTATACCATTAATTAAGCAGAATATTCCAGTTCTGAGAGTTTAGGGAAAGGAAGGAAGAACTAAAATGCTATTTTGAAGCAGTAATAGACTTTAGGAAGTACCTGAACAGAGACAACTTCATTCTGGTCTGTGCCTAAAGCCCTGTTATCTCAAATGTTCTGAATTAGATCTTGGTGACTTCACCACTACTCACCTTTCTCCTCATGTCCCAACCTACACTGTTTCACCCTTTCTCCAAAAATGACTTTGCCTCCGTTGTCACTGATTCTATCAGATGAGATCCAATTCACAAAAGTAACCATCCAGGTATACTTTTTCCCCATCTCTAAAGGACAGGTGACCTTCCCCTTATCACCCTGGTGACCAGTCTTTTCTACTCACCTCTTCAATGGATCCCAGAATTACTTCACCCACTAAAGCCTCATTCATATTCTTTAAAGACTATAATTAAACTTACTTATCTCAACCTAATTAAGAATTTTAAAAATCAGGCTAGGTACATTTCTGGCTACATTAGTCAAGTGCAATGTAAGAGGTTACCCTTTCTATATTAAAACAGAATATGTTTACCATAATCCAGAAAATAATCCAGGTAGAATATTCCAAACAAAAATTCTCAAAGAAATATTCCATTTCAACATTATTATTTTAACTTCTTATCATTTTTTTTTCTTTTTCAGTGATGTCTGTTATAAGTTTCTTGGCCTGAGAAGTGTTGAAAATAGCATTATCATTGTACCAACCACCTTATAGATAATTTATTTCCCCCTCATTTGAATTTTACAGGGGCTCCCAATGGGTGAGAGATAGATAATTGTTTTATGTCTGTAGAATGCGCAGATCTCCAGTATGCCTCCTCTGAGAAACATATTTGCCTAATAGTCATTTGGGACTGTCAGTCTCTACAGGAAAAAACATGATATCATTTCCAAATTTGAAGCTTTTGTGCCCTATTAAGGAGAGAAATAACTTAGTTCTCTAAATAATTAGGCTCAGAAATGAATATACATATATGTCATTTGCACTAATGACAATCAAAGAACTTTGAAATGATAGGGATTTTTCCCCTTCAGCAACCTGTAAGAAAAACTTATTACACAATAGGTCTTAAATGTATTAAATTATGTAGAACATCTCCCATAGGAGGCCCTGTTAATTAGTAGGATATGATGAAAAGTAATGTTTTAAAATCATCTTTAACAAATGATAGCAAGATGTGATGGAAGGAACAATATGTGTAGTGAGTGTGGGGCAAGAGAAATGAGTTAGAGTTTTCATCTATCCCAGTTTTTCTGTGTGACCTTGGCAAGCCATACCACCTGTATGAACATCTACAAGAAGCCTGGACTACAGGTATTTTTAAGGAATCCACTGGCCCCAGGTTGCATTGAAAGTGAATGCTTTCTAAAATGACTCATAATTTTATCTAGCATACATTGAATAAATATTTATTGAGCACCATTCCAGGGAATTAATATATTGTTAAGTGACTTGATAATTCCAATTCTGTAGGGCAGTCAAAATTATCTTCATTTTACAGAGGAGGAAATTGGGACTCAGAAATGTTAAATTTCACTAACATTGGCAGAAAGAGGAAGAAGCCAAAGATGGTAAATTTTAAATAAATATTTCCTCTATTCCATGAAACATTTCCCAAAGGAGAAAATTAAAACTTAAATGGAGGATACTTGCATAAGGGAGTGCTAAAATAATATAAAATAGGCATTAAGCTTAGATCAAATGGACCCACATAGATGCTATGAGTTGGGGTTTCATGTTCTATCATAAAATACAGGTGTGCAATAAACGTATACACCTGAATTGGTATCAGCAGAGGAGCAGGTGCCCAATCACGTGACACCAATTTCCCATTTCCTTTTGGAATTTTCTCTTCCTTTAGCAACATTACTGATAGGAGCTCAAAAAATCTGATACTAATCTAGTTAGGGCAAATTTAGACACTCTAACTTGGCAAGGCATTAATAAACACTGGAAAATGTCTAGAGGGCCACAAGCAAGATCTTTCAGAAAATTTGTCAACGAAGAACTCCCTGAACACTCATGCGATTGCTAAAAAACACTTGCAAAGGTAAATTCTGTGCTGGCAGGAAGGTGAATGTTCTGAGTGATCTCTGGGGCCTCCAATGCTACCCCTGTTAAAATGGATATCAAGGTGATTTCTCTGTGGGAGAAACTAGAAAAAGCAATAAAATCACGCTCTTTGATGTCTAGAAACAGATCCGAGGCTGCCTTATTAATGGCAGCATCTATCTTGGGAAAAGGGGCCATTGATCGTTGACTTACTTTGCCGTGTGCCACTGAGATAAGGAAGCATGAGTCATTTCAGTTGGATATAAAGTATAATAAGGAATTACTGAGTCTGGGAAAGTTTTGCTTTACTGTGTATTTTAGGGAGGTTAGGCAGACTGTATTAAATCCATCCTGCCTCCCAACTCATACCAAACACGTTGTTCATAGCCAAGGAAAAGCTGGAAACTGGGCAATCTTAAGGTTGCCCTTAAATAAAGTAAGTGCTCTAGGTAAGGCATGAATACAACCAATGAATGGTGCTTGCCTTGGGTGAGGGCCAGCCAGATAACTGACCTGCAAGGAGGATACATAAAAGGAGAGATAGTAGATTTATGAGAAATTGTTTGGAGAGAGAGTTAGTCTGAATCTCATGTCCACATCACAATGAGGAATGGGGTATGGAATCTCCTAAGCCTATGCCTGTGAGGGGCCTTTAACATGACCCTGCGAGAGCTTTATAAGTATCCTTGCAAATGGGAAACAGAAGGGATGAGACTTGAAAAGGCCAAGGAAATCTAGGGCAGCTGAGTTGAGGGCTGCATCTGACAGCTCTAGCCTATCTGTCCACAGATCAAATCTGCCTAACACCCAGGGCTCACATATGGCATCCCATGAAAGAATATAGGGCTATAGTAGTATTAAAAAGGATCTTGATTTGGGGAACCCTATATTTCTTTCTGATGCCTACCCTTTCCATCTGCCCATTTAGTATTTTCCTCTTCATTTTCAAGATGATATTCCAGAAAGCTGGGTCTCATCTAAAGCCTTCCACCAAGAACTATAAACCCCTACGGCCACCATCCCAAGGCCTGGTGGTGACCAAGAGACAACAGGAACTAAGTCAAGTGATTGTCAAGGAGGAAGGGAGGGACTATGCCATTCTAGAGGTCTTGAAGATGAGAAACCAGGCTAGTTCACCCATCATCTCTAGTTATTTCCCTGCCTTTCACCTCTTCCCCCATCCTCAGCTTCAAGAGGAGGTGTTTATAATATTATACCCATTTTCAGTTTCTCCTCCTGGCTCTGTCCTGAGCTCCCAACTTTTTTTGGAGGGGTCTGCCCCACCCTATCAAATAGGAACCTACCCTCCTCTTTTCGCCTCTCTCCCACGTTGGGCTTCTCTCTCCCCCTGGATCAGGAAGGAAGAAAGAGACCTACCTGATCCCTTGGCCCTCAGGAAGGCCCTCTCTACCCCTGTCCTCCTTTATCCATGGCCCTACCCCACCCACCACCACCAAATGTCAAGAATAACAGCCTGATCCTAAGGAAAGGAGTTAACGGCCACTTAAGAATACTCTCCAGAGGAAAGAGAGCAGAGCACTCTCCCTCATCGTTTTGTAATATCTCACCTCTTTGTTTTGCTCCTGGCTTTTTCTCTTTATTCTTCATTTTAACTATTCTACCTTTAAATTACTAAATTGTGGTGAATTTGTTTTATTCATTTATTTTTCATGCTGAAAGAATGACATCATCCCAGGAGCCAGAAATAAACAGGAATTACCCAAGAAGGTG
>CAUYMX010002012.1:0-12271 GCA_963573855.1 Lepilemur septentrionalis | reverse complement strand
CAAGATATTTTGGGACCTCAAGAAAAAAGGAATTAGCCTAATTCATGCAGATATTACAGACAGTCTGATGGACAGTTCTTGGCTTGGCTTTTCAGCCTCAAAAGTCTAATCTGAAATTCCTTATGAAGAAGTTCAGTGAAGTTTCAGTTTTGCAATAGTTATTCTTACTGTACGTTATGCAAATAATTAGGCCATGTATAATGAGACTAAAATTTATTTTTCAAATAAATTGGCCTTACCATAATTTTTCTGTGGTAAAAATGTCCATTGTTTCTGCATTTTTGTTATTTGCCTACAATTTAGACTGAATCCAGAATTCTTTACTGGCTATAAGTCTCTAAAATATGTTTTCAAATTTGTCTTCCATTTTTCTGACTTGGACTCAGTGAAATTGCCATTACCTGTTCCGGAGACCCTGTGACCTTACCTTGTGACGTAAGAACTCCAGGTAAAAAAAAATCTGTCAGATTGCTACTGCCTATTTCCATTTTAACTGAAGATGCTTCAAATCTAACATCTATATATCTCAATTGAGTTTCCTCATAATGCTAAGTAAACTAATTTATAAATTGTTCCAAATACTAACCTTTGTTTTTCCTCTACTTAACAGCTCATCTGCAATGCCATCTCTTGAAATGAGACATACTTGTTTAATGGGCACTAGCCTATTTCTAGAAATGGAAAACTGATTTAAGAGGATCCTTTGCCACTCAGCTTTTAACTCAATTTTTCTCTGAACAGCCACCAGCTCAGCTTTTCATATGTGAAACTTCTAGGGAAGTTCCAAACAGGGAAACTTTGAAGCTCACAAACCAGTACTGCAAAATATGGCATGTTGATGCATCAGGCCTCAAGAAGAAGCTCAAGGTCTCTCTGACTTCCTCCTACCTCCCAATCAGTTTTTCCAAAACAGTTTCCTTTTGGAATCTAATGGTTAAAAACAAAGACCTCCTAAGAGTTTCTTAAAGAAAATAGCAAAGCCAAATGAAACAGATCACAGGTATCTGTGACTGCTATGTGGTCACCAAAAGAACAAAACAATAACAACAATAATAATGTTACTAACAACACTAATCATCACCAGTTGAGCCCATGGTATATGTACTAAGGAACTAGCATAGTGAAGTTTGAGCAGTCTGCTTGAGATAAAATCATATCCTCATCACTTCTGAGCTTTAATTAAAATCTCCATTTTATAGGTTGGAAAGAAGATTAAATGAGAAGTCTTCTTAGTATGTATTCAATAAGTATTAGCTATTATTATAATTAGTAAAATAATCTCTTTTTATCTTTACATCTACCATGTAAGCCAGGTAGCATTATTAGCTTCATTTTTTATGTATGAAGGACAAAGTTGGTTATCAGAAAGTCACACCATTGATAATCAGCAAGTTAAATAATTGATATGTTCATCCTTTCAACAATATTTATCAAGAGCTTACTTTATATCAGACCTTGGGGAATATGACAGTGAATAAAACCTACAAAGTCCTTATCCTCCTGGAGCTCATATTTTAGTAAGAAAGGTAGAGAATAGGCAGATAAATATGTAATGTCAAAGCGAGTAGTGATAAGTGCTGTAAATAAAAATGAAGTAGGGCCAGTGCATGAGGAGTGATGGGAGAAAGTGGGGCAGGGAAGAACAGTGAACTATGTTAAAAAGGATGATTGGTGACAACTGAGACATGTTCTCTATCAAGGGATGATATAAATCATGTAGCTGGAGAAAGGGTATCCCCAGCTAAGTGAACACAAGTGCAAAGCCCAGACTTAGGGTGTGCTCAGAAAGGCAAGAACTCAGGCTTTAAATTGAGTCTAGAGCCTGGAGACGCTTGGGTCCAGAGTTGGAAGTGTATCCAAGATACATCTACAAAGTGAAAGAGCTCATTGTAGACAGTATAGATTATGCCATTTGTGCTTTAATAAGTATTTATATGTCAAAATCTATAGCTGGGTTGCTCTGCCAGTGCCTGAAAATATTTCCTGGGTAGACAATTCAAATTATGTTATTGCCCTTGAAATTCCTGACATCTCTGGCTTGAAGTGCTGCTATCCTGCTGTTGCATGTGGCCCAAATACTTGTTCTCACCACTGCTTCTGGGCTGCTCCAGGTGATGTCTCAGAACCCGCATGTACTTCTTTTCAAATTGTGACTGATCTTCCTCAGTCTGCTGTTTTCACAGATGTCACTCATCTCAGGCATTTGACAAATGCCTTTTCATGCTCTGGACATTGTGTTTAATTTTTAAGTGTTGGCAGGAAAATGTTTCCTGTCACCCTACGTTCTATTCTTTTTATAGGGGCACTATGTCAGAGTTAACTGGAGTCTCAAAGCTTAAGTAAAACTGTTCTGTTTTATAAGCAGTCCTTTCTTGCCAATGATATGTACACACTCAGCCATATTGGAATCAAGGATGGATTCAAATGACAGCCACTGTAATATCCTCCTCTCCAAATCCACCCCAGTTGCTGAGTCCTGATGGCCATACTTATCTCCTTCTCTAACAGTGGATTATGTCCTGAGGTCCCTGAATCCCTACCTACCATTCAGTTTCTGCTACCCTCTCCCAAGTTTACCATATTTGCTTATATGTCTCTAAATCCCCAAAGCTCACAGATTTTTTTTTTCTCAGCAAGCTCATTAACATCGTGAAAATCAGAGAATGTATATATATTATTATGGTGATCTGAGTGTACATTTGATCTCTTTGTGGTCACTAGCTTTCATAAATCTATTTCCATTTGGCATCTTCCACTATGTTTTTGTAATGTTAGGCAGAAATTCCATAACATCTTACAGTATGGGTTGAGGAATAGGAATAGATTATTTTGAGAAATTTTTAAGCCAAGGGTCCATGAGGATAGAAGCCACAGGCCTTCTGATTCTCAATATCATCACACAGGCCTCATACCAGGGCTGTCTACAGTTGTATTAATGTAATGTATGTCTGTGTTCCAGGGAAGGAACTCCACCATTACATTGTTCTCCCTCCTTATAGAGCAATTGGCAAATAATCACACTACTGAGGCACCCAACAAACTAGGCAGACGCACCAATGATTTACAGGAGTCGTCTGGTAATGGATAATTGTGGCTCCTTCTTCTGGGGAAAAAGCCATCAGTCCTGTGAGAAGCTCAATAATGATGCTCCCTGTTTTTTTTTGGAATAAAATATAAGTGGGAGGGAAGTTGTGGGTTCCCAAATAGCTCAGTGTCCAGACAACCCAGTATGAGCCCTCAGGAAGATTTTCAGAAAAATCTGCCCATCGCATCAGCACACTTGGGTTTCTGTGACAGCTCAGCTGTCTTCCTGCTATAAATAGTCCAAATGATTGAATGGAATAATATGAGGCAGACAAGTAGGTCAGAATAATTTTGTTCTGAAATAGAAGTTTCTACCCTTTTAGGAATTGTGGATCCCATTAAGAATCTGATGAAAGCTTTAGGTATCATCCCTGAAATACGAGTTTAGGCAAATATACCAAGTCTACCACATTACACAGTTTCAGGAAGGACATCCACATGGTAGTCCGCATATAAACTCCACCATATATAAACCATGCTCTAACCCCCAAAAACTAATTTGTTCATATTCTTATAGAGTCCCATGCTCTGTCATGTTAAGAATCTTTAGTTTAATTTGGTTTTAAGTTAACACAACTTGTATTTTTCTCATATTACTTTAAAAATTATTAAAAAGACTAAACATCTATATAAATGGTCATATGAAAGTTATCTTTGGTAAAGGTTAATTGAAATTTATTGTGTAAATAGACAATAAGTATTCAAATTTTATAAATTATTCTTGAAACATGACTCATTGTGGTTGTATCTATTTCTTTAATTTAACTGCATCACAGTGAAAGGAAACATTAAGCCTCTCTCTCAAATTATGATCTCACAATGACATATGTCAGGAAAAACTATAAAAGACTATGAAGTGGGAAAAATTGATGACTAGTATCCTTCCAGAATACCCTCATTTTAGCTGTTTATGGTCTTCAGTCTGTTTTATAACTCTCAGTTGTGAAAAACTGATAGTAATACAAATTATTCTGTTTGTAAGAGATTCAAATTAATTTTATCCAGTGCAGATGCAATTGATCATTGTCTTGTGGATATTGATCTAATTTGCATCTCTTTGCAAATTCACTTCAATATTTCTAATTGCCTATACGTGCGTATCCTTTGAATTCTCTTTGAACCAGTTTTTATATCATGCTCATTATCATGTAAAATAATGTCTTTGAAATGTGCTCATTTTGTATTTTTGTGTTTCATGATATTATCTTTAAAAATTCTTCAACACATATTCTAAGTTCTCATCAGCAATAAAAATGAAAAAATTCATATTATTGCATGGACATGTAACTTCAAATTTTTGTGCAAAAATGATCCTCCAGTTCTGGAGCTCCTATTTAATATCATCGACTAGTTACAGAGAAAAGATTAAAATTTGTTGTTATATTTTATAATTTAAAATGGAAAAGATTCATTGTCTAAAATAAGATTTATCAAGACTACCATCCTGAAGTCTCCTGAACTTAGTCAATCATAATGTTCTTTGCTATTATATGTTTTGTTTGTATGCAGAAAAGTTTGGTAACACAATTCACATTCTTCAAAATTCAACCAGTTGAGATTATTGTAGGCAAACTTGACTTTGAATATTGCCAGCTATTGCTATAGCCTAAAAAGAATAAAAGTAAAAACAATATTTACAATGTATATGAAACCACCTTTTGCAAATTAATGAAGAGAAGCAAGGCAATAACTATAGTAGAACTCTGCAAAGATACAGGCATCATTAAAAATAATAATAATAACCAGCCATTTTGCCCTAGTTTGCTTTCCTGTGATTGCTACTCAGGAGTCACTTAGCTGATGATCACAAAGATTCTTAACTCTGTCCGTAGATAACATCACCCTTGTGATACCTAAGGGTAGGTTGTGAGATATCTTCCAAGACCTACATTCCAGTGGATTGGCTGACCCACCCAGAGCTGGGTCCCATAACAAGAAACTGACTCAACTGGTCTTATGACCCCCACCCAGGAAATGATTCAGCACAAGGAGATCATTTCTATACCTCCATGGTTCTGCCCTAACCCAGCCAATTAGCAGGCCCAATTGCCTAGCCTTTCAGCCACCAAACTAGTTTCAAAAACTCATTCTCCCAAATTCTCATTGAGACAGATTTGAGAAATTCCTTTCATCTCCTCACTTAGCGCTCTGTGACATTAAACTCTTTTCTCTGCTGCAACCCAGAGCTGTCTCAGTGTATTGGCTTTTCTCTGGGAAGCAGGCAGTATAACCCAGTTGGGCTATAACATATATATTTTATTGAATGAAATATACATTTATCACAATATGCTATTTATTATTTTCAGTGTTATCATTATAATTGAATTAGTATTCTTTAGATAATGAGTATTCTAATCATTTGACTAAAAAGAAAATGAGGTATCAGTTCTATTGTCTGATTTCTATAGAGTAACTGCTTCTTTGGGGAAATGGATTATGACAAAGTACAAATTCATTTCTGTTCTTTCAAAAAAACCAAGCTTCAATTAAATGTTAACACCCCAGGTGTTTTACATCTCTTCAATGAAAACATTATCACTTCAGCTGTTGAGACAGAGGTATGTCAAAAATCCAGATGCTTCATGCATTTTCTTTGGAATTCAATGAAGAAAGTTAAGGAAACTAGCTGCATGTGAATTACTTTCTACAATGGAAGGCATCCTGACACTGATTAATTGCTAAGAAAAACCCATATTCACTGAAATGGCAGTTATATGCAAATATCAGAGGCCAACTGAAGAAGGCCTGGAATAACATTCTACTTATAAGAAATTTAATTCTCACGAAATAAATGCAGCATACTAAGATAGAAATACTTGGAGAAAAATAAGCTGATGTACCTTAGAGGTATAATTTTATTTTCCTCTTTTCAAATTGTTTCTCACTTTATATGTTCATAAAAGTGATTTAAACCTTTTTTTTTTTTTTACCCAATATAAGACATTTTTATTGATCCAAAGAACTTTTCCAGAACAGGTCTTAGGAATAGCTAAGAGTGAATCTATTCTCTTGGATTATGGAGACTAGGCGTAAATAGGTGTGCAAAAGAGACAAATGAAAGATTTTGGGATTTAAAATATGATGGGTCCCTGTAATCACGCTACAGCAAATGTTATAGCGGGTGGTTCCGAGGACAAACCAAGCGGCGCACGGAGAGTCGGAGAATCAAGGTTTATTTGCTTGTGGGCTCAGAGGGGTCTCGCCACCAAATTCTGAGCCCTGTCTACCGGATTTTTCCCACTTTTATTAGGTTGGGGTGGTCCGAGGGGTCTCAGGTGGCTGAACCAGATAATAGGTTAGTATTAGGATGATGAGGGGTCTTCCGAGGGGTGGAGTCTCAGGTGGTTGATGCACCAGGTAACAGATGGGGGTCTTCCTTATCAATAATAATTTATTTTGGAGATTGTAAGGCTGACATCATCAGCACATGATCAAAGTCTAGAATGTTCAAAAAGTATTTTAGAAGGAGATAAGAATATGCCACCACAAAATATATCATTTTGGCATAAGGATTACTTTGAACTGAAGGGAACTGAAAAACAGTACACACAACAAAAGCCCTTTGTCTTACCCCTTTCTGTTTAAAAGTAGGGTGTAAATTTCTCTCTGTGAAGGTGATATAAATTTTCATTTGTAAAAGTGTTCCTCTCTCCTGTACCAGAAAGGTCTGAGATGCCAACAAGATGGTCTTCCTAACTAATCTTACTAAACTCTTATTTACCATACATTTCTAGTCACCTTCCTACCATTTATCACCCTTTGTTAAAAAGGGTATATATAAAGCCCCCACATCTAAGCACTTCTTTGTGTTTTTCACTTCTCTTCTGAGAAGCCCACGTCATGCACATAAAAATATTAACATAAAATATAAATCACACACTTTTTCTCCTGTTAATCTGTCTTTTGTCAGTTTAATTCACAGGCCAGTCACACACAGAACCTAAAATGGTAGAGGAAATGTTCTTTTTCCCTCTACAGTCCTAGAAACTAGAATGAATCAGCAAGGACACTCTGCTTGCTCTAGATGCTATAGTTGAGACCTGAGGGCAACTGACAAAACCAGCAAAAGTAAGAATTCTTAGCAAGAAGTCTCCCAAATTTCTCTCTGCAGGGTCCGGTCTTATAGAGGGTGGGAAGAGTCTTTTTTTATCTTTTCCTTTCCAAACTTAGATTAGCAGGAGAAAACATTCATGTGAACTTATTCTTTGGATATTGCAGCTTTTGTTATTGATGTTTCCTTTTGGGGTAGCTATAATTTTTCTTTGTTTCTGGCTTTTGTGTGGTTTGTCATAAAGGGGAGAATTATAGGGTAGAACACAGGCATAGGTCCTATAAGTCTGCTGTTCAAAGTCTCCACAGATGAGTGAGTGTATGGCTGTCACCATACTGGCATCTGTTTGGACAGACTTTGTTGTGGGCCACCAATAAAACTGTATGAGATTCTCTTTGCACCTCATTTTACATCCTGAGGCCTTGGCTTGGAGCCAGTAAGTGTGTTCCCTTTGATTTTTCACCCACTGGAATATACAAGTTGCTGGGCCTGCGTCTGGGAGTGGGTACCCATCAGACTAGAACCTCAAGACAAAAGATGCACAGCAACATCGTCTGTCCAACAGTGTCAGCTCTCTGCAGAGTTGCCTTAATAAGGACCTCAACCCATAAGGAGATCTTGCGCTCTTTTTTTTTCACTGCATTGTTAGCACTGTGAAAGTCCTGTCTCAGTATTGCCTGCCTCTATCACAGATTGGCAGGTCTGCAATTGAAGGAACCACACATTTGTGAGAGACTGGAATCTTGAGTTTTCACAAACAAAATTCTTACTGCCTGTGGAAATGAGGATCTTACTTTCTTTGGCTATCTTGGGGGGTAACTTTTTGGATCATGGGGCCATAAAAAGGGCTTCTGGTTTCTGCCACATTTGGTTGAGTCCTTGGAGATCCCAGAAATCGATAGCCAGCCAATGGATCTTTTGATTTGGAAAATATTTTTTATCTAAAAATTTTTTAAAAGAGCTCGCATCCTAAATAAATATTCTATTGGTTCCTATGAGAAGATCACATGGAAAGAAAGATGCCAAAAAAAAAAAAAATAATCATGGCATTATGGCATTAGTAGTCTGAGGGGCACTTTTAACATTATTAAAGGAGAAAAATTAAATTCAACAAAAATTAAAATTTTCATCCATTATGAATTCTCATTTTTCACCTCCCTCACATATTCTTTTTACCCACAATTCCCTCTTGCTGACCCTCAATTTCTGGACCCCTTCCTTGAATCTCCCCTTCCAAAAATATGTTTTTCCCTCCTCAAGAAGTTCTTTTAATCCTCAAAACTCCTTTGGCTTCCCCAGAAAACATCCTACTTACTCAGCTGTCCCCTCTCATTTCCCTTTCTTTACAATAACTACAAAAGCTCTGCAACCTTACCTACAGACATGGGACATACAAATCACTTATGTAAATAAATGCTGATCACCAAGAACTATATTTGGCAGAGGCTCTGAAAATATGCAGCAACTTACTTATTTTACCATCCTTAATAACTCCACCAGCTTCCCAGAACTCTGTAATCAGACCTCCGTCAGCTCCAGGTCTTCCCATGCAATGCCCTTTGTGAATCATCCTGGACCCTCACCGCAGAGAATTCATATCCACTGGACAACAGCAGACATTTTACATTACAATTCCTTTTACCTCCACTTTCAGAAGACCATAAAAAATTTAGAGAGGAACCAGAAAGATTAGTGGCCATTCACAACCCCACTCATAGGGATATTGATTGGCTACTAAGGGGTGTTCATTCCAATCACCATTCTACTGTAGTGATACACCAAGCAAAATGGCCCTCTCAGGAACTACCCCCCAAAAGGGGAAAATCCCTCTCAGGTCCTCCTGCAAAAGACCAAGAAATGCTCAGCGGAGACTGATATTCAAGGTGAGATAGGAGTGAACAGAGAGGCTTTTCCTCTTAAGGCAAACTGGTCTAAGGTTAAATTGAGCAGTCAGAAAGAAGGCGAACATGCTAAGGCCTCTGTGGAATGATTTTGTCGGACCTTCCAAAGGCACACTCTATTAAAACCAGAGGTCCAAAAGGATAACGATATTTTAATTTCCACCTTAGTTGGGAATATTCTTCCTAATATAAAGAAACAGATCTAAAGTAGTTTGGTTGGATGGGCAAGAATGCCTCTCCTCCTTGTTATTGAAGCGGTACCTCAGTAGAAAAGAAATTACACAAATAATTTCTTGGCAAAGAAATTAATAACAGATTATTCCTTATTTGGAGGTTTGTTTATAAGTTGAATCAGACCAAGGAATTCATTTTATGGCAGAAATCAATCATTTGCTTGTAAAAACATTTGGGTACTCATTAAAATTTCATACCTGCTATAATCCTAAGTTCTCAAGGAAAATAGAATGTAAAAATATAGACATATAAAGGACTTTAGGAAAAATATGTCAAGAGATTGGACTTAAAAGGCTAGAGGCATTACTCTTGGCCCTTATAAAAATCTGAAATATTCCAAATAGGAGACATAGATTAACCACTTTCAAAACTGCTTTTGGTCATACTAAGACTAATGGCATCTCCAAACCTTCCATTCCTGAATGGAATGCACATTATGGGAACTAAAGTAAACAATTTGATACTATGACTGGTTATATACAAGAACTAACTAGTACACTTGAATCATATCATCAACAGGTCAAAAAGGGGTGACTTCTGCCAACTCTCAAGAATTATCATGCCTTTCAACCACATCCAATGTAAATAATGGTTTTTGAAGAAAACATGCACTGTCACCTGACTGGGAAGAACCTTATAAAGTACTACTAAATTCCTATAATGCCTTCAAAATAAAAGAAAAATCTTCCAGATTTCTGTAGTCTAGACAGATCCAGATTGTCATTCCTAGGACAACTGGAAGGCCATTCCTACAAGTCACCTCAAAGTAAGGATTTCTAGAGCCAATTCCCAGGCTCCAAAAGTAGACAACACCATAAAGTACGCAGCTTTTCTTAAAATCATCAATAAAGAACTTCATTTCCATTTGTTTTTTACCTGAGGGAGTAAAACCTCTTTTGTGCTTTTAAGTGCACTCTGTGCTTTTTTTTCCCCTTTTACTGAAAGGTTGGCTGGAGGGTGCTTATCTCTATCTTATTTTCATTCAGATACTACTTTATTGAGCTCTCTTTCAAATTGTGTCTTGTTTCTATTAACCTTTACTATTTTCTTAACAAGTCAAGCATAAACCCAATGTTAATCAATCTGATTGTTGGCTATGTCTAGATATCACAAAAGAACCTGAACTAGTTTTCATTCCTGCCAATGAGAGCATCTGATGGACAAACTACAGAAGATGGAGGAATAAAAGAGTATAGTACTCATGACCACAAAAATAGTGTCCCTCTGCCTCTCCTTCTGGTGAGTAAATTGAGCCCAGGGAAACCTCCACAGAAGCTCAAAGACTATCTCTTGCTCAGGTAGTCTTTTGAAGGGAATTTTCCCCTTTGCATTGGAAATAAACATAGTGCTAAATTCTTCCTCAGTGAAGAATTAAGTATTAAGGCAATATTACAATCAAACCCTGTGATTTGATTCCACAGGTGGGATCTTCAAACCTTTCACAAAGATCATAAGTGGTTCTGGACTAACTTTTATGGCACAAACATATGCCAAGTTACTAAATGTTTTGGTTGTTTCACAGGCCACATTTTTATGACTTAGAGTAGCTAAGCTGTTCCTCTAATTAGGCTGCCCAACATCACAAATTATATATAAGTAAATAAAAAATCTGGACTAACTTGATCGAGTGACAAAAGCAAGCCTTATGACCGCCAAAGCCAGATTTTTATGCCTGCTGTATCAGATATTTCACACCCTGTCTGCTCTTACACACCGATAGAGATAGATGAAAAGTAAAGGTGTGTAGATGACAATATATCAGATGACAAAACACACCAAACCCCAACCTAGTGGATTACATGTTTTACTCTAACCTTTTCCATAAATGACATTGGACTATTAAATCTTATGTGATGACAAAACATATACAGGATTCATACTTTAATTGCAACAATGTTGTGAACTTGGATGCCTGGAGCTTTCTGACATCAGCTACTAAACTCAGGTTTCCTTATAACATCACATAAATGTACCAGATGAGGTCATACAGAACATGCTTGTGTATTTAAACTCCAAGTTCTTTTCATATTAAGAATCTTTTTCCAAATTTTAGAATTTATGATTTTAAAAAGGCAGTCTTAAATCTCTCCATGGTAATATTATTATACTAGAACAAGAGTTCAATGCCACTGTGCAAACTTTGGAATTACTCCAATCAGAAGTTAACAATTTAGCCTCTGTTGTACTCCTAGATACTCTGAGTGCCTACCAAAGAGGAGCTTGTGCAATCATTGGTGAAAAATGCTGCTTATGTGTAAATTGGATGGGACGAATTGGGTCTAATTTACATCTTTTAAAAGAGAAGATTAATATTCACAATCAGATAAGAGAGTCTCAGCCATTTTATTGGACATATCTATTCCCAGGATTGAGGAAAATGGTTTAATGGGATATGGGAAATTGTACTTAGATTTGTTCTCTTCTGCTTATTTATTTACAGTTATAATCTATGTTCTTCTCTCCCTTTGTGTCACTCAACTGCTAAACCAAATTTCCTCTTCACAGCCATCAACTCAACTTTTAATATGAGAAACTTCATGTAAAGTTGCAGATGGTAGAAATGAAGAGGATCAGGATATTCCCTCCAAAATATGACACCTTGGCCTATGGATTATTTAAGGCTGAAGGCAATTAAGAAGCATCAATCACAGGAAGAACCCTCTACCCTCTCCTTTTCTGCTTGAAAGCAGGGCATATATTTCCCTTTGTGAAGGTAACATAAATTCCATTTGTAAAGGTGTTCTTCTCTCCCATACCAGATAGACCAGGGATGGCAACAGGATAAATCTGCATAAAAATCTTCTTAAACAAGCCTTACTTATCATCTATTTTTCTTTTTCTTTTTTTTTATCCGAAAATTTTATTGGGGGAAAACTACAAAACATTTACAGTACAATGTTTACAGTCACAATTTGTAGTGAGCTGATTTCCCAAAATATATTACCACTCAAGTTGACTTTTCTTGTTACATTCATAAACCTACTCTGTCAAAGTAGCCCAG
>CAUYMX010002011.1:0-16050 GCA_963573855.1 Lepilemur septentrionalis | reverse complement strand
CACACACACATCCCAGTTCAAAACAGCCTTCTACTTTTCAAAGGGTTTCTTGTGTTCCTCTTCCTCTTTTACTTATTTGCCTTTCTTCTTCTCATCTTTCCTCCCTCTTCTTTTCCTCCGTGAGTAAGGAGATTACCCTTCATTCAATCACTTGAAGCCCTTGAGAATAAAAGCAGACTTCTCAGAGAAGAAGGAATTTTGCACCAAAACTGTAAGTTAGAAATGCTGCCTGAGTTTCCAGCCGTCTAATCCGCCCTACATACTTAGGACTTGCCATGGCCCACGAGCACATGAGCCACTTCCTTAAAATAAATCTTGGTCTGCGTGTCTGGAGAACCTGACTGACACAGAGGTCACACCACATCTTTTCTTGAAAGTAGAAAAGGCTTTTAAGTTAAAGTCATTCAGATAAGTTTCTCAGGCATCAGTTTACCAGGGATGAGAAGCAGCAGGTGGTAGCTGATGCATGATTAGCTACCGTGAAACGGAGGCGCAGTAGAATAGCTTCCTTTGGAGCAGAACTGAAAATCAAATTTACCAAAGGTAAATTGACACTTACATGAGTAATAGTGAAGTACTCAAATGCTTTTTCCCTTTTTTCTCATAGCTAAGTGCACATTCCTTGAAGCATATTTAGTAGTCTTTGAAGCCCCCGCACAGCTTCAAATGTATTCATTATTTCCTACATATGTTTATTCACTTATGAAATATTTATTGAATGGGGCAAGGATTCATTTTGTCCTGTTACCACTGTATTACCAGTATAACACGGTGCCTGGGATGTGGCAAATGCTAGAATATTTGTTGAATGAATGACATATAAATTGACTATTTGCATTCCATTTGCATAAATAAGTAAACCAGAACATATGCAGATGGTTTTCAGCTTCCTAGTCTGCTCCAAGAAAACTCTTGGCCTAGATATTTACAATGAATTGCCTAATTTCTTGGTCCCACACTAGAAACCCTTCAAATGAAAGGCACTTGACTCCTACCTGCAGGCTAATCCTGACTGTAGGTTTGGGACTGACACTGTTCTCAAAAAGCAGAATTTAAGAAGCTTTAAATCAGAGCTTTTGGTACTCACAGGACATCACTGATTCCTAGGCATGCTCTGACCTTGGACTTCTGTGTCTATAGCTGGGCACTTGAATTTCACTTGGTTAGAACACGCTCCCACTTTTTAGTCCAGATGATTAAGGCCATGGTAGATTCTTCCACTCTAAAAGGCAGTGTGGTGCAGTATCATAGTCATGGGCTTTGGACTGCCTTGCACCTGGGTTCAAATTTTAATCCTGCTTGTTATTATTATCTTGAGTCTTTTTCCCTTCATTTGGAGAAATAGACATGATAATGCCTCCTTGTACAGTTGTTCTAAGTATTAAGTGATGATGGAAGCTTTACCACTGAAAAGCACAGAGGGGTAACTTCATGTTGATTCTTTCTTCCTCATTTTGGGATTTAGGTCTACCTTGGTTTTCCTTGTGCCAATTTACCTCTGTAGGCAAACATTTCCCCACCTATACAAGAAAAGACTGAAACTCGATATTATTTTATAAGCTACATTTTGTGAAACAGTACGTGTTTATTCAACAACTTATTCACAAATACTTTCTGAGTGCTACATTTGTGCCAGACACTTGTGTGCACTGGGAATCCAGTGGTGAACAAGGAATAAAAATTCATGTTTACATGAAACATATTTAACATGCAGAAAATTGAAATAGACATCACTAAAATATGATAGAGTGGGCAGACAGCTGGTTTAAATTTGGTGTTCAGGAAAGCATCTCCGAAAAGGTTCCATTGAACCTGAGATTCTGATAATGGGAAGGAGACAGTCATGTTATGATTAGAAGAAAGAGAATTCGAAACTCAGGGGACTGCTCATTCAGAAATCCTAAGATATGTCGGTGTGGTTGAAACAAGACCAGTGCGGGTCAAACAGTGATGAGGGAAGAGCCCTTAATGTGTTTTTGTGAAATGTGAATCTTCAAGGGGATGATTTAGTTTGCAACATTTTCCAAGCTTATTGGACCATAGAACTGTTTTTGCATGATTAACATCACTCGGCAAATAATATTCCAACATCTGCTTCTGGTTTATTTCTGCTTTTAGACTTTCCTGCCCTTGACCCAGCTGCAGTTCTGATCAAACATCTATTTGGAGGGAAGTCATGTGATGCCAGGCATTGAACAGATTTTTTTTTCTTTCTACGGAAAGGTGGTAGCCCCAGTTTTGGTATCCGATTGTTCTGCGGCTGTGGTTATAGTCCAGTCAGAAATCATTACAGGTTCCTTCCACAAATGCAATGGCAAGTCATTCCTTTCTTCAGAGTGGCCACAGCCCCATAGGGCTTTCTTTCCCATTGGAGACTGTAGACCTATTGTGCTTAATTTCCGGATGGGCTGGGGAAAGGCCATGAGTTGGAAGAGATTCACTTGAATCTGTGACTGTGCTAATCTACTTCCTTCCCAATCTCAACCCCATGCAATTGTCCAGACTCATTTTCATAGCAGAGATCTCTTCTTACACGGATTGTTTTTTGACTCTATAATAGCAGTGATCTTTGGTTACAATTGTTATGATGGTTCTCAGAAATTTTTTTCCCAGGATTTCGAGTCTAGATTCTGAGTATCTCTTACACTTAGAAGAAAGCATTTATCAGGAAACACAAAACCTACACCTGAGGATAAGGCATGTTGCTTTGCTCTCTGAATCATCTTGACTGTATTGTGTTAGAACACCCTGAAGATATTTAAGGAAAATAAAAGAGACCACTTCATCTGTGTGAGTCATGCAGACACAGACTTCACTTCACTTTTCCCATAAACTTAAACTCAAGCTAAGGGCCAAGTTTCATGTCGTTGCGCTTGGCTGAGGTTTCATGCTACATACAAATTAGTGCAAGCCATATCAAAAATATAATTTTCAATTTCAATCAATCTAGGTATGATATTTACCTTTACACACCTGAGTTGTCTGTTAGGACCAGGTGTGGGAGCTTACACTTATTCTTTTATATCACATCCTTTCAGATTTGCCCCTTTTCTCCAGCTGAGTAGGATCTTTTTGCATCCTAATGCTGCCATCATTCATAGTCCTATTCAACTTGGCTTTTGTGTTTCTTACACATTTTGATATTCAGGGTCTGTCTAACTGCTTTTAAATTATTGGAGTAAAAAATCTAAAACAGGGTAGCACTGAGGACAGATCCCAGCAATAGGTCTTCCTGACTCTCCTACTGTCTGTAGGACAGATATTTCCTTTCCAGGTTTTCTTGAATTCCAAATGTGTGCAGGAAAAAATAAAGAAAATAAATCCTCTGCTCAACCAGGAAGGAGAAAGGAAACAAGTATTTGTTGCGTACCTGCCACATACCAGGAGACTACTGGGCTAGATGCTTTAGGTTAATTATATATTATCTCATTTAGTCTTCATTACAACCCAAAGATGAAGGTGTTAGTATGGCTGCTTTATAGGTAGGAAAACTGGGGCTATGGGAAATGCAATCATTTTCCAAAGGCTACTTGACTAGTCAGTGAGGGAGCTAGGATTCAAAACCAGTGCCACATTGGTCCTCTTTTTTAAAAAATCCCTTTAGCTCCTTTGGTTTTCTCCCTTCAAACTTCATTGTCCCTCAGCTCTTCTGAGAATGTTATCTGCTCCTCAGCTCAGTGGGAGAGAGCCGTGAGATGCGGATCAGGTAGCTCGCACTTGCTCCGCTAAGACCTAAGACGTCCCTTGTGGCCACACTAGGACCCTCACAGCTGCCACTGTTCCCACTGCAAGGCTCTGTTTACTAGGACCTGAAGGTGCGTGGGATCCTTCTTCTTATTCTGCATTTCTTTTCCATCTGGAAGATGAGACTCATGTCTGTCAGGATATTCCGTGAGGCAGAGTTTACTCTTGTTTCTTCCTTCGAAGCAACTTTTCTTCCTCTTCTTCCTCCTCCCCCTCTTCCCTTTCTTCTCTTCTCCTCAGCTTCCTCTTGCCCCTTCAACTGTTCCTCCTCATCCTCCTCCTCTTTCTTCTTTTCTCATTCTCCTCTGCCTCCTTCAACTGTTCCTCCTCCTCTTCCTGTTTTTCTTCCCATTCTTTTACTTCCCCTTACATCCTTGGCTTTGATGCTTTTCAGTGGGGTCACCACTATTTTGTGTAGCCTGGGGCACTGCTTGCTCATTTATTCAACACATATTTCTGAAGTTCTTATGTGCATCAGGCTTTGAGCTTGGTGTGAGGGTTATGATGGTGAATGAGATCCAGTTCCTGCCCTGATGAGTTTTTCACACATGTAGGGAGAGAGACTAGTAAGCTGATGATTATGATGTCGTGCAATACTGGCTATACCAGGTGTAAGAGAAGATGCTATTAAGCACACACAGTGACTCTACGGGTCCAGTGTTGAGGGGCGGGGGAAATTAGGGAAGGCTTCACAGAGGATCTAGTACTTAAACTGAGACCTGAGTGTGCAGATGTGTCCTCTGTGGAGAGCTTCCTACTTACTGATAGTTCTAAAGATGTGGCTTCCTTCCTTACACTCATCTCAACTTTGATTCCTTCAACCCGATAAGGCTCTCGAAATCTAATTCCTCTATTCCCTCTAATCCAGCTACAAATTCTTCATTTTCTCTCAAATGAGACAAATTTTGGAGGAGCATGCCTCTGTCCACTCCACCTTCTCCTCCAAATAGCAGCCAGCTTGCATTATTGCAAACAGAGCGGGTTCTGACTTCTCCTCCTGTCTCTAAAACCATAACGTTAGCAGCAGAACCACAGCTGGAAATTCCAATCAAGAACTCGCTCCTAGATGACATGGAATCAAACTTAACGTTGCCGTCCATTTAAATTCATGTGCCCTGTTTCATAACCAGGCGATTATGCAAGCTGTGTTGCTGACAGAGCAGTGCTGAGGCAGGCTCTGGCAATTGGCCTCCCTCGTTTGGTTCCAAGTTTCAGTTTCTTGACAAGTCTTGTTTTGTAGACCACCTTGTACAAATGAGCAGAGCAGAGAGCCTGGGTGAGCAGAAAGCTTGCAGACACAGGGAAACATAACTTATCTTGCAGGCAGCGTCAGTTTTTTTTCCAGACATCTAGTCCCTTTTTCTTTTCTGAAACTAGATTATAACCTATTTGTCACTGGAGAGTAGACACCAGTAGACAGATTGGAATTCTGGCTTAATTTGTGATGGGTAAGTCTTGATCACTTGCACACAAGAATGATGAGTGTCTATTTTAGCTTCATAAGGACAGGAACAAAGCTAATTATCTTTTTTGGTACACATCCTAGTTCCACTTTACATAAAGGAAACCTCTAAGATTGGCCTTACTAAGAAGAATGGGAAACAGCCCCTGAAAAGTGCCAAGCTGAGACCCACGCTTACTATCCTCCACCCAGAGCCGGTCCGGCCTCAGCCACCTGCACCAAGGCTCCCAAGACTCTAATTTACTTTCAGTCTCTTGGGCCGCTTCACTAACTCTGAGCTCAATGTCTTCATCTGTGAAATGGAAATAATAATGTCCATCTTGCAAGATTGTTTTAAAATTTAAATAATTTCAGGGACTATTTTAGGTGGACGACTAACATTCCATTTATCATTCATGAAATATTTATTGAACATGTAGTGTAAGCCAGGCACGGTGCTAAGGGATGGAGTCTTTGCACTTAACGTGATTATAGTTAATTTAGTGGAGGAGCCAATAATTTTTACAGATAAGCAGATGAAGAACGCAACAGCTACAATAAAAATTAAGAAACTGAACAGAGTATAGTTAGTTCCTGCCACCTCTCAACCTTAGGTTCACTACTAAACTGAAAATGAGTTAGAAGTCGGACTCTCGCTGAATATAATATGAAACAAGTAACACAAATTTTGGCATTAATTTCTTAGCAGCACAATGGAGCCATTACACAACGGGTTTTATGATATGTGCCGGAAAAGTTAAAAGAGGTGTCTCGATAAATTGTTTTGCCTTACTCTCAGTGTAATCCAAGCCAAACATAGCAACTAGCTAATTTCAGCAACAAATCAACCAACAAACAAACATATTAATAAAAGAATCAAACAATAAAATGTTTCTAACATTACAGAAAATAATTGTGGTGACTCTTATTTCAAAATCAGATAATAATAATGAGAATAACTGACATTCATTAAGTTCTTTTTTTTTTCATGTTTTAAAATATTTAATACATGACTTCCCCACAATACAGAAAGATTCTAATGGTACATAGGAAAACAACACCATTTTCTAAGAAATTTGATACAAAATGCTCAACATGGACACATTCTGCACACAGATCTTTGCATGGCTGGCAGCCTGAGAGCCTTCCTGGACCATGTAATACAAGAACCTCCTCAATAATATTCTTTTACATCACCAAGAATTTTTGTTTGTTTTGTTTTGTTTCCATCATACATTAACCATCTGAAAAATCTTTGATATTCATTAAGTTCTTTTCATATCCCAGTTCCATGCTAAATGCTTTTCTTCATGTTCTTATTTATTCTTCACAATTCTTTGATATGCGGTTTAATATCCACATTTTACAGATGAAAGAACTGAGTTAAAGAATAACTTGCTAAAGGTCACACAAAAGAGGCAGAGTTGGGTCTTAAGTAAAGATTGTTATGACTGAAAAACCCCGTGTATCAACCACCACACTGTAAGTATTTTTCTAAAAATAAAATCACTTATAAATCCATTTCAGAAAAAAATTAAATTCTCATGCTATCTATGAATAAATTCCAGGTGGATAAAATAGCTCAATATAAAATGCAAAACCACATGAAATGATAAAATATTGGAGAAGTGTTTTTACGCAAATACTTGGAAGTGAAGAAACCCTTTATAAGTATGGCATGCATACCATAAATCATAAAGAAAAGTAATGACTGATGAAACTAATTAAAAATGTTAACTGAGAAGAAATTTACAATTCAGATAACAAAGGGCTAACATCTATTACATATAAAGAAACACATATACACTCATATATTTTTCCAAAAGTTAATAAAGAAAACAATTAGCTAATAATCTAATAAAGAAATCAAATTAGGTTAATAATATGTATATAACTGTCATAGTAAAATCATTAACTTTATTGACAATTAGAAAACAAATCAAAACAATAACATTTTATCGCATAAAATAGAGAAAAATAGGAAAAACTAACAACAAAGGATGGATTAAATAACTTATGGTAGTTCCATATGCTGGACTTTGCAGCCATTAAAAAATAGATTGACCCATATATGTTGATAAGAAGAGTATGATTTACTATAAAATTAAAAAGTAACTTGCTGAACAGTGATAAATCATCTTTATTTGATCTCATTTCTAGCTGGCCTTTCTTTCTTTTCTTTTCTTTTCCTTCCTTATTCCCTCTCTCCTGTCCTTCCTTCCTCTCTCTCTCTTTTTTTCAACAAATATCAGTTTGCATAAAACATCTAATTTTTAAATGTATATATGGAAATTGGCCATAAGTATGTTATGACATTCACACTCATTTCAGGTGGGATCATATTTTCTCAAAATTCTCTTCTACATTTACCTGAAATCCACTTGTTTAAATCTTATCAAATGTTCTTGTAATAATCAAGTTTCTGACTGATCAGTAGGTTCTTCTTTCATTCCAGTGGTGCTCACAGTCCTAATGGTTTGTTTTCCTTAAAGCCATACTACTCCAGAATATGCAAATGATTGATCTTATTCCTGCTAGAATCAGAAAAGTCAGACTTGTTGAGAAACCAAAGCCAGATCACTTTCTGTCTAGTTGAGTCCCTTAGGCTATAAAACATGTGGGTTTTTTAAAAAACTTTTTGAAAGCAATGAAAACCACATGCTTTATATTTTCAGTTTCATTGCTTTATAGTTTCATTTGATTGCTGTGCAGGCTTACAAATCAGCCTTCTCATTCTCTTTTATTCTTCCCCCCAAATAAAATCAACCTATTTCCCAATAAATAGGCCCATTTCCCCAAGAGCATGAGAAAGTTTAAATGTCTGATGGAGCTAGTAAAATATAGGAACTATTAAAGAGCAAATCAATTTAGCCAGGGTAGTTTTTTTTTCATAAAACAAAATGAATAAAAAAATAAAGATAAAGAGGACATTTTCTACCAATTCTTCTTATAGTGATAAGTGTGTTTTCAAGTTTACTCTCTTAATTAAATATATTGGTTAAATTAAGTATTGATAGGATTTATCTTGAGGTTAGAAATATATGAAGCCCTGCTATCTATTAAATTAATTTTTTGGAACTTAGTCTCTGATAAAAATTAGCCAATAAAATGTTTTGGGTTTTATCATTGTTTAATCTCAATCTGTTTAAGGAAATAATTTTTTTAACATAAGTCTTTTACTGTCAAAATAGTCCTTTATTATTGAGTTGATCATTGTTGATTTAAATAAGATTACACTTTTGAACTTTTTGTTTAAAGAAGAAATACAACAGTCTTAGATTTTATTTTAGTTTCAACTTCCAGCAGTATGGGAGAAAAAGGGAATTTCCAAGTAAGGGACTGACTTACCAAAGGAAACTCAAAGTATTTATTTCTTTCAGGGAACAGAGATACAAATTTAAATATTATTGCTAGGGCATAATACTATTAAATCAGACAACCAATTAAAATTACAGCCTCTTTAGAGGTTAAGGTTACTGCCACAGGACATGGAAGCAATCTTGAAGTCTGCTTATCAGATAATACTAGTTACCACAGATAGAGACGGAGACAGAGACGCAGAGAGTCTGAGGGTGATCGGGTTCTCAGATAAAAACTTTCAATGTAGGAAAGCAAAAGGCAAAATGGAAGAGAATAAATGAAGTAATGAGCACATAGTGTTTTGTGTCTACATTACCAAGTCCCCAAATGGGCTGAAGATCCATGAGATAAAGACTTAACTTCCAACTTGTTACAATGACCTTCTTGAGAATTATCAATTTCTACATGCAGGAACAAATATAGAACTGAACACTATTTGAGAAAAATTTCTTAAAAATAAGTTTAAAATTATTAATTTGAAAAAAATCCCATTAAACGATGTCACAAACTTAGTAACAGAAATGTTGGTATACCACCGGCCAACGTTTTTACTTAACACTGACCTCGAGAGGATGTTTGGTGCTGACTAGTCATCAGTCTACCTTTCCTTTGGTGCAATCATCTGCCAGGTGTCTGAGACGACTCTCCTCTCTCCTCAATCTCCAACACCTCCTCTACCTTTCTCACTCTTCTCTGATGTTCTTTTCTCTTATTTCACTGGGGAAAAGGAAGAATTGTCCTGCAATCTCACCACCACATCTCTGTCCAACGCCTAGACTCTGCTTTCCTCCTTCTAGGGATGACAAGTCACATCCCTATGTAAGGCCAATCGCTCCATTTGTCTCCTGGGTCTCGTCTCCCCTTTCCCACTCAAAGATATGGCTTTTGCGATTGTGTCCTCTTTCTTCAGTATCACTCGTTTTTCCTCCTCTTACTGGATCATCCCATTCAGCTTCCAGACATGCTTTCATAGCTCCTATCTTTAAAAACAAGATGGTTCCTTGATGCCGCTCTTCCCTTTCAGTTTCCCTATTCTCTCCCTTATTTGCAGCAAAACCCCATTGTCTAAACTCATTGACTCTAATTCTTCTTCTCTGTTGAACCTATTCAAAAGGCTTTCTTCCCCACTCCTCTGCCAGAGCAGTGATTTTCAAGGTCACTAACAACTCCTACACTGACACATTCGATGGTCAGTTCTCAGGCCTCTCCTTACCCTACACACTGAAGTAACAGTATTACCTTCTTTTGGAAACCTATTCGTCCATTGGCTTCCACAACCCGCTCTCCCGTGGGTCTTTCCCACCCCATTAGTTGCTCCTTTTCATTCTCCTTTGTTATTTAATGTTTCCTCATTTTCTCAAACTATAAACTTTGAAGGACCTGGTAGCTCTGTCCTTGGATCTCTTCACTTCTCTATCAACACGGACCTTTTAATTAAATGCATCTAATCCTGTGGTGGATAACTTCCAAATTTGTAGCTCCAACCTGGACTTCTCCACTGACTTCTACTTGTATATCCAGATACCCAATTGACATCTTCAGAATAACATCCAATAGGCACCTTCCATGATATTAACGTATCCAAAATTGAACTCCGTTTTATTTTCACTCAAGTCTACTCCTTTCCATGGTCATTCCATCTCAGTAAATGACACCTCAATTTTCCCACTTGCTCAGTTAAAAAAACAAATCCTTGACTCTTTTTTATCTCTACCACATTTAATACATCAGTAAATTCTATCAGCTCTTCTTTCAAAAATATACCCAGGATCTGATCACTTCTCCTCTGCTGTCATTGTAGCATGCATGTGGACAACTGCCTTCTCACTTGTCCCCTTCTTTCCCACTGTGTCTGACCTGAATATCTCTCAATAGCTTCTCATTTCATTCTTAGTAAAATTCTAGTCCCTTCCATAGAATTGAAAGGCTGTATGTTTCCCCCTTTCCAGCTTCTCTCTGCACCATTTCCTACAATTCCCCACTTGCACACTGTCCTCCAGTTGTGCTGACCTCTTTGCTATTGTTGGAAAACATCAAACACATTCCTGCCTCAGGGCCTTTGCACTGCTTCCTCCAGATAGTCCTCCAGATAGTGCCATGGCTCTTTCTCTTACTTCTTTCAAGTTTCTGTTCAGATGGCACCTCATCAGGGAGGCCTTCCCCGATTACCCTACACACACTGGCACCTCCATCTCTCCCTACCACCCTCTCTCCTTTTTTAATTGTCTTCATTATGTGTATTGGCCTTGACATCTTATTTATTTGTTTGTCTCTTTGTTTGTGGCTTGTCTCCTTCTATTATAACAAATTTCTTGAATTCAGGGATTATCCTTAGTCCCATAATATGTACTCAATAAATAAATACCAAAGGAGTAAGTGAATGATAGCCACCAATTCTTGAGCACTATAAGACAGATGTTATGCTATATTTACCTTACCTCATTTAATTCTTTCAACAAACTCCTGTTGTTCTCCTATTATGGCTGAGGAAATTGCAGTTTAGAAAAATTAAGAAATTTCCTTAGGGTTGCTCTGTAGTAAATGGAATCTGTAGGGCTGCAAAGCCCACACCAAAGTGGGCTTTATATCGTTGATGCATTAAAACTCATTCTCACAGACATTATTTTGACCCTCCAAAGAACTCCATGAGAAAGCCAGGAAATATTTTTATTATCCTTGTTTAAACAGCGAAAAAAACTGTGGCTTAGAAGGTTCAGATATTTATTTAGAGTCACAAAACTAATAAATGTCATAGTTGGAATTTTAATGATTGCATCCCAAGCACAATAAAGGAATAGTTTCAAATTTGTGAATTTATTTTACAGAATAACTTGCAAAAATTAACAATTAACTTACATGGAACCAATTACTTTTATTAATAAGAATGCAATTTTCTTTTAAAAATTTTTATTGATATAAAATATGTGTACATATTTATGGGGTACATGTGATATTTTGTTACATGTATAGACTGTATAATGATGGAGTCAGAGTATTTGAGGTGTCTGTCACCTCAAGTATTTATCATTTCTATGTGTTCGGAACATTTCAAATGTTGTCTTCAAGCTATTTTGAAATATACAACACATTGTCATTGACTGTAGTCACCCTACTCTGCTATAGAACATTAGAACTCATCCCTTCTATCTAACTGTATGTGTGTAACCATTAACCAGCCTCTTAATTATTCCCTCCCCTTCACCCATACACCCTTCCCAACCTGTGGTATGTATCATTCTCCTTTCTACCTCCATGATACCAACATTTTTAGCTCCTACACATGAATGAGAACATGCGATCTTTCTCTTTCTGTGCCTGGCTTATTTCACTTAATATAATGACCTCCAGTCCCATCTGTATTGCTGCAAATGACATAATTTCATTCTTTTTTATGGCTAAATAGTATTCCATTGTGTATATATATCACATTTTCTTCATCTGTTTGTCTGTTGATGTACACTTAGGTTGACTGCATATCTTTGCTACTGTGAATAGTGTTACAATGAAATTGCAAGTGCAGATATCCCTTTGATATATTGATTTCTTTTCTTTTGAATAAATACTCAGTAGTGGAGTTGCTGAGTCATATAGTAGTTTTATTTTTAGTTTTATGAGAAACATCCACACTGTTTCCCATAGTGGCTATACTAATTTACATTCCCACCAACAGTGTATAAGGGTTCCTTTTTCTCCACGGCCTTACCAACATCTGTTACTTTTTGTCTTTTTAATAATAGCCATTCTAATTGGGGTAAGATCATATCTCATTGTGATTTTGATTTTGATTTCCCTGATGATTAGTGATGTTGAGCATTTTTTCATATATCTATTGGCCCATTTGTATGTCTTCTTTTGAGAAATGTCTATTTATGTCCTTTGCCCACTTTTTAATGGGATTGTTTTGTTTTACTGTTGGGTTGTTTGAGTTCCTTGTATATTCTGGATATTAGTCCCTTGTTGGATGAATAGTTTGCAAATATTTTCTCCCTTTCAACAGGTTATCTCTTCACTTTGTTGATTGTTTCCTTTGCTGTGCACAAGAATTTTAGTTTAATATAGTCCCATTCATCTATTTTTATTTTTGTTACCTATGATTTTAAAGTCTTACCAACAAACTCTTTGCCTACATCAGTGTTCTGAAATGTTTCCTCTGTGATTTCTTCTAGTAGTTTTATAGTTTCCGGTCTTACATTTAAGTCTTTAACTCACCTTGAGTTGATTTTTGTATTTGGTGAGAGACAGGGGTCTAGTTTTGTTCTTCTGCATATGAATATCCAATTTTCCCAGTAAAACTTATTGAAGAGAGTGTCATTTCCCCCAATGTATATTCTTGCAGCTGTTATTGAAAATCAGTTTTCTGTAAACACATGAGGTTATTTCTGGGTTCTCTATTCTGTTTCACTGATCTATGTGTATGTTTTTATATCAATCACATGTTGTTTTGATTACTGTCATCTTGTAATATATTTTGAAGTAAGACAGGTGATACCTCTAGCTTTATTATTTTAGCCCAGGATTACTTTGGCTATTTGGGCTCTTTTTGGGTTCTGTATGAACTTCAGGTTGGTTTTTTTTTTTCTATTTCTGTGAAAAATGATGCTGGAGTTTTTATAGAGATTGCATTGAATCTATAGATCACTTCAGGCAATATGGTCATTTTAATGATATTAATTCTTCTGATTCATGAGCCTGGGTTGTCTTTCCATTTGTTTGTAACCTCTTCAATTTCTTTCCTCAGTGTCTTGTAGTTTTCCTTGTAGAAGTCTTTCTCCTTTTTGGTTAAGTTTACGCGGCTGTCCAGAAAGTATCCAGTCATGTAATATGTACTTGTTTTATTAGCAATGGCTGGATACTTTCTGGATATCCCTCATATTTCTAAGTATTTTAATTTTTTTGTATCTATTGTACGTGGGATTGTCTTCTTGATTTCTTTCTCAGATAGTTCATTATTGATATAGAGAAACTCTAGTGATTTTTGTGTGTTGCTTTTGTATCCTGCAAATTTGCTGACTTTATTTATCAGAACTAAGAAGTTTTTGGTGGAGTCTTTAGGTTTCTCTAAATGTAAGATCATATCTGCTGCAAAGAGGGACAATTTGGCTTCCTCTTTTCAATTTGAATGTCTTTTATTTCTTTCTCTTGCTTGATTGCTCTGGCTAGGATTTCTAATACTATGTTGAATAAGTGTGGTGAAAGTGGGCATTTTTGTTTTGCCCCAGTTCTTAAAGGACAGTTTTTCAGCTTTTCCCCATTCAGTATGTTAGTTGTGTGTTTGGCATATATGGACTTTATTATGTTGAGGTATATTCCTTATATGTTTAGTTTGTTGAGAGTTTTTATCCTGAGGATGTTGAATTTTATCAAATTCTTTTTCTGTGTCTATTGAGATAATTATGTAGTTTTTGTCTTTTATTCTGCTGATGTGCTGTATTATGTTTATTGATTTGTATATGTTGAATTTTTCTTATACCAATTGATTGTGGTGTGTTATCTTTTTGGTGTGCTTTTGGATTCTGTTTGCTAGTATTTTGTTGATGATTTTTTATCTATATCCATCAGGGATATTGACCTGTAGTTTTCTTTTTCTTTCTTTCTTTCTTTCTTTCTTTCTTTCTTTCTTTCTTTCTTTCTTTCTTTCTTTCTTTCTTTCTTTCTTTCTTTCTTCCTTTCTTTCTTTCTTCTTTCCTTCCTTCTTCCTTCCTTCCTTCCTTCCTTTCTTCCTTCCTTCCTTCCTTCCTTCCTTCCTTCCTTCCTCCCTCCCTCCCTCTCTCTCTTTCTCTCTCTTTCTCTTTCTTTCTTTCTTTCTTTCTTTCTTTCTTTCTTTCTTTCTTTCTTTCTTTCTTTCTTTCTTTCTTTCTTTCTCTCTTTCTTCTTTCCCCTTGTGTCTTGGTCTGGTTTTGTTATCAGGGTACTGCTGGCCTCATAGAATGGGGTAGAGAGAACATGAACATCCTCCTCTACCATTTTTTGAACAGTTTGAGGAGAATTGGTATTAGTTCATCTTTAAACATTTGGTAGAATTTGACAGTGAAGCCATCTGGTCCTTGACTTTTCTTAGTTGGGAGCTTTTAATTACTGATTCAATTGTATTACTCTTTTTTTGGTCTGTTCAGTTTTTCTATTTCTTCCTGATTTAATCTTGGTAGGCTGTATGTGTCCAGAAATTTATTCATTTCCTCTAAGTTTTCTATTAATAGTTTGTTAGTGTATGCTTGTTCATAATAGCCTCTGATGATCTTTTGTATTTCTGTAGTGAGAGTTGTAATGTCTCCTTTTGCCTTTCTGATTTTGTTTATTTGAGTCTTCTCTCTCTTTTTTTCCCTTGATTAGCCTAGCTAGTGGTTTATTAATTTTGTTTATCTTTAAAAAAACAAACTATGTTTTATGCTCCTTTGTACTGTTTTTTAAATCTCTAATTCATTTAGTTCTGCTCTAATCTTCATTATTTCTTTTCATATGCTAATTTTGGGTTCTGTCTATTCTTATTTTTCTAGTTTCTTGAAGTGTATTAATAGATTGTTTATTTGAAATCTTTCTTTTTTTTTATTGGGGAAAAATAAAAAGCATTTACAGTACAATGTTTACAGTCACAATTTGTAAGCAAATCATGTTTTAAGTTCTATTTTTGAGTGTATTTTACAATGCAATGAATATATTAATGATTTAATACATATATACATTATATAAATAAACATCTTTTTTGAATGTGTACTAAAAAATGTTTTACTAATAAGGCATATGATGCAGTGGCTTGGAGATCACTGCTGTAGTTAATTAAAATAAATATTTGGTTTAAAAGGATTAAAGAAATGTTACACAGGCAAAACTCCTACATTATTGTTCTGTCTTATATTGGTAATATTACAAAGGAACATACACAGAAGCTTTATTTTGGAGATTGATTTGAATGTTTAGGTAAATTTTTCTCACAAAGGTAGAGAAGTTATTTGATATGGGAAAAGAAGAGAATTTAGAAACTGTCTTCTGGAAGGACTGAAGAACCATGAATAGCTCACTTATGTCTTTGCTTCCTCCTCTACTTACTGAATCCTACCTGTGCCATCTCAGGGATCACTATAGAAAAAATGGAAGCATTTGTTATTAAGGATTGTTTGCTGACATGGAAATGGCTCTTGATAGAGCCCTTCCAAATTGTGAGATTCTAATATGCCAAACAAAGAGGCAAAAGTAAGGTAAAAAAAATAAAAAAGAATGAGAGAAGAACCAACCATGTAGAACTGTGTTTTCTGTGCCTTCACTATTATAACAGGAGCATTAACTCACCAACTATCACGTAGATCATACTGCCCCACCAATCGAGGTGGTAGACTAATAGGAAGCAAGGCTCCAAGCCGTTTCTACTGTACAATTTCACTTGCATCAGGAACAAAATGAGGCAGAGGAGTAAGCAGGTGCCTGGGATCAGAATGAAAGCTATCACTACCCATAATAACTTCCTTCTGCCATCTCTCCCATTCCACCCTCCTCCCTCTCTTTGCACTCCA
>CAUYMX010002010.1:0-34653 GCA_963573855.1 Lepilemur septentrionalis | reverse complement strand
GTGAGACCCCGTCTCTACTATAAATAGAAAGAAAGAAATTAATTGGCCAACTAAAGATATATATAGAAAAAAAAAAATCAGCCGGGCATGGTGGCACATGCCTGTAGTCCCAGCTACTTGGGAGGCTGAGGCAGAAGGATTACTTGAGCCCGGGAGTTTGAGGTTGCTGTGAGCTAGGCTGACGCCACGGC
Organism: Lepilemur septentrionalis; assembly: GCA_963573855.1. Lineage (NCBI taxonomy): Eukaryota > Metazoa > Chordata > Mammalia > Primates > Lepilemuridae > Lepilemur > Lepilemur septentrionalis. The sequence goes on along the minus strand of CAUYMX010002010.1, from coordinate 34,462 downwards.
ACTCACTCTAGCCCGGGCAACAGAGTGAGACTCTGTCTCAAAAAAAAAAAAAAAAAAATAGTGCAGAGAGATCCTTTGTACCCTTCACCCAGTTTCCCCCAATGGTTGTATTTTATGTAACTGTAATACAATATCAAAACCAGGAAATTGACATTGGTACAATGTTTGTGTATAGTTCTTTGTTATTTTATCATGTGTAGATTCATGTAAGATATGGAACTATTCCATCACCACAAAAATCTTCATGCTATTCCTTTATAGTTTTGTCGCCTTGTCCCCTTGTACTTTTTTTTCTGCTAAAGCATATGAACGTTAGATGCAGATATCTTGACACTTTACACCTGAATATGTCAGCAGTTACCTCCTGAGAATAAGGACATATCTCCTACCTAACCATAGCTATCGTACTTAGAAAATGAGCACTACATTAATAGTATCATCTAATACAGTCTTTTTTATTTTTTTGAGACAGAGTCTCACTTTCTTGCCTGGGCTAGAGTGCCGTGGCATCAGCCTAGCTCACAGCAACCTCAAACTCCTGGGCTCAAGCGATCTTCCTGCCTCAGCCTCTTGAGCAGCTGGGACTGCAGGCATGCACCACCATGCCCAGCTAATTTTTTCTATTTTTTTAGTTGTTTGGCCAATTTATTTCTACTTTTGGTAGAGATGGAGTCTTGCTCTTGCTCAGGCTGGCCTCAAACTCCTGAGCTCAAACAATCCTCCTGCCTCAGCCTCCCAGAGTGCTAGGATTTAGGCATGAACCACCGCGCCCAGCTCTAATACAGTCTTTATTACAATTTCCTCAGTTGTGCCCCAGATGCTTTGCTGCTTTGTTTTGATCCAGGATCCAGTGAGCAAGTGGATCACTGTTATCTGTTATGTTTTACAGAAAGTCACCCTTTTTGGTGGTGGTTGTAGTTGTGTTCATGACATTTCGTTGTAGAATGTCCCAATTTCAGATTTTTATTGTGACCTCATGAGAGATCCTTTAAACATTTTTGGCAAAACATTACATAAGTGATTTGTGTACCTATTGTTATCTACCTCTGTTTTACCAGTGGGCACATAATGTCAGATTGTCCCATTATTGGTGCTGCTAAGTTTGATCATGTGATCTCTACTATAAAGTTTATTTTTCCGACTGCGATTAACAGATTAACAAATAATTTTGGAGGTTATACTTTTATTCTTTTTTTTTTTTTTTGAATCAGAGTCTTGCTCTGTTGCCCAGGCTAGAGTGCAATGGTGTGACCATAGCTCACTGCAACCTGAAACTCCTGGGCTCAAGTGATTCCTTTGCCATATGCTCCCGAGTAGTTGGGACTATAGATGGGTTCCACCACACCCTGCTAACTTTTCTATTTTTTGTAGAGATGGGGGTCTCGCTACATTGATCATGTTGGTCTTGAACTCCTGGCCTCAAGTGTTCCTCCTGCCTCGGCCTCCTAAAGTGCTAGGATTATAGACATGAGCCACCATGCCTGGCCAGGTTATACTTTTAGACACTGTGAATATACTGCTTCCTCCAAATTTTTATTTAGTTGTTTTAATATCCGTTGTTGATTTTTCATATCTGACTCAGTTATTACATTAGAAGTTGCAAAATGGTGATACTCTAGTTTATATTTATTACTGGCATTCTGAACAGTAGTCTTCCCTTTTTAACTTTTCTCCTTTTCATTCGTTCACATTTGTCCCCAGTGTGGTCAGAGGGAGTCTCCTCAAGCTAATTCCTTTGTCCTTTTGACACTGTTAGTCTTGGAGTACTTTGTTGCTTTCTGGCCCAAAAGATGTCCTATACTCACCTCATTCCTCCCTACTTCCCCAGCGCGCCCAGACTTGGTATTAGCCATTTCTCTAAGGAACCCTGGTTCTTTCTTTAAATTTGAAAATTGAGTTTATTTAAAAGACACTTCACTAGTTTTTGCTAGTCTTTTTAAATAATAAGCAATTTTTTTTTTTTGAGACAGATTCTTACTCTGTTGCCTGGGCTAGAGTGCCGTGGTGTCAGTCTAGCTCGTAGCAGCCTCAAACTCCTGGGCTCAAGCAATCCTCCTGCCTTAGCCTCCTGAGTAGCTGGGACTACAGGCATGTGCCACTATGCCTGACTAATTTTTTCTATATATTTTTAGTTGTCCAGCTAATTTCTTTCTGTTTTCTTTTTGGTAGAGATGGGGTCTCGCTCTTGCTCAGGCTAGTCTTGAACTCCTGAGCTCAAACGATCTTCCCACCTGGGCCTCCCAGAGTGCTAGGATTACAAGTGTGAGCCACTGTGCCCAGCCAATAATAAGCATTTAAAAATACATATGAGGCCGGGCGCGGTGGCTCACACCTGTAATCCTAGCACTCTGGGAGGCCGAGGCGGGCGGGTCGCTCAAGGTCAGGAGTTCGAAACCAGCCTGAGCAAGAGCAAGACCCCATCTCTACTATAAATAGAAAGAAATTAATTGGCAAACTAAAAATATATAGAAAAAATTAGCCGGGCATGGTGGCACATGCCTGTAGTCCCAGCCACTGGGGAGGCTGAGGCAGAAGGATTGCTTGAGCCCAGGAGTTTGAGGTTGCTGTGAGCTAGGCTGATGCCACGGCACTCACTCTAGCCCGGGCAAAACAGTGAGACTCTGTCTCTAAAAAAAAAAAAAAAAATACATATGAAAGTCAAAATGTTTGAGAAGCAACTAAATCTCATGTCCTATAGTGGAGCACATACCATATGTTGGAAAACATTGCTTTATATGTAGGCAATCCACAAAGTCATTTGGGCCAACCTAAGTGATATGGAGGCTTCCTGCATGGAACTTGGTTTAAAAAAAATGGTTCTTTACATAAGTCCTGGGGCATCCCCAGCTTGAGCCATAGACATAACTTGGTGCTTATAATGAGTTTCTTCTGTGTGTTGTAGAAACTCCAATAGCAAAAATGATCGAAGGAACCGGAAGTTTAAGGAAGCTGAGCGGCTCTTCAGTAAATCCTCAGTTACATCAGCAGCTGTAAGTGGTGGTAGTGGGGGATCTTTCTGTGGCCTGTTGTTGGGGAATATGAGTTTTCTCTTTCCATTCCTCTGGGAGTGCTCGCCTGAGGTCTGTGCTCACTTTTCTAGTAATTGGTGCATTTTTTTCTCCTTTTTTTTTAGGCAGTAAGTGCATTGGCAGGAGTTCAGGACCAGCTCATTGAGAAGAGTAAGTTTATGTTTTTACTTTTCTCATCAGTTTATTTTTAAGCTACCAGAGCCCCTATATTTAACTCGTATCCAATTGTGTATCTGAGGACTGCATCTCTTGTACTCTTCCCTCTTCTTTCTAGCAGTTGAGAGGCCTTTCAGGTAAACTTAATCATGCTTTTCTTTCAAGGAAGAAACTACCATTTCCTTCCTGCCTCTTCTGTCACATGGAGGTTGGCTTTAGCATCTCAGATACACAAAGATGTCTTCACTCCCGATAAATCTTATAAATTCTTAGGGAATTTTAGAAAAATTAAAGCAATAACTTTAATAGGAAATTTCAATCATACCTAATAAATTCCCACATACCCAACTTAATAATTCTTTGGAAATTCTCATCCTGTAAACAGAATGTACTGTGTGCTCTTAAATATAAAATGGAAAGTAGATACCTTTTACTTTGCAAACAGATTATATCATTTTCTGTTCATAAGCCATACAGTCTGATTCTGTTCTAATTTCTAGTGATGGGATATAGATCTGTACATTTAACTTCCTGAGTCTGTGTAGCTGTTTGGATGTTCTGTCTACACTGGATCACTTTGAAATATAGCCTGTATTTTTTGTATTGCTGTGTACTTCTTTCAGGTGATGTATCTCGTGAGATCTAGTTCTTCTGTTTGCATTGGGGCAATAATTTGAGGAAAAAGGATTTTAGTAGTTTGGAAATTAGAACTACTCAGTTATTATGTCTCTGTATAGATTTCTAAATTTGTTGCTCTATCGTTAACTTCTTTCCTGAGCTTTAGTCCTGCATTTCCTTCTAGACATTTCTACTCAGATCTTTAAACTCAAAACATTTTGTCTAAAACAGAACTGTTCTATTTCTTTCAAAATTTGTCTGCCCAGTTTTTTTGTTATGGTACTTCTCTTCACCCTCATTCAGAAATCTGTGGGCATCTTTGACTCCTTTCTGCCAACCTAATCAATTGTACCAAGCCTTTTTTTTTTTTTTTTTTTGAAGAACCATTTCATCCCAGTACCAAGTCTTTTTGATTTTTCTTTTACTGTAACTCTCAGCCATGTCTTATTTCTTTTCAGTTAATACCACTTCTAGAATGTAGAGCTGTGTCTTCTGCTTTGTAGAGTAACAAGACTGGTAAGGAACATCCTGGACCTCATTCCTGTAAATTGAGATGGAATGATGTCTGGCTCGGTTTTCATAAGAGCCTGTAATCCCACCCTGGATGAGATGAACTGATAATTCATTATATGGCTCTCTATCTGTCTACCCATACAGAATAGCTATGTCTATGTACTGGTGAAGAAAAGACTCTTAAAGTCACTGCTCTCAGAAGTGAGACAAACACTTATGTATTAAAGATTTTAAAGTCTTCGGCCAGGCGTGGTGGCTCATGCCTGTAATCCTCCTAGCACTCTGAGAGCCCAAGGAGGGAGGATTGCTTGAAGTCAGGAGTTCAAGACCAGCCTGAGCAAGAGCGAGACCCCATCTCTACAAAAAAAAATAGAAAGAAATTAGCCAGACAACTAAAAAAAAATATATAGAAAACATTAGCCAGGAATGGTGGCACATGCCTGTAGTCCCAGCTACTTGGGAGGCTGATCGCTTGAGCCCAGGAGTTTGAGGTTGCTATGAGCTAGGCTGATGCCATGGCAATATAAAATGGAAAGTAGGTGCCCTTTACTTTGCAAGACTCTGTCTCAAAAAATAAATAAATAAATAAAGTCTCCATCCTGGATGGAGCCACACATCTGGAATATATCATATTGGTATCTTTTGGTTTTCCCTGTAAAATTATTTTTGCTGAATTATGCTCTGGTCCTATAAAATGTGTCACTGTATATTGTGAGAGGATGTTGCAGATGTTTATTATCATTACTAATTATCTCCTTTAGAAGTAATTTTCCCTGAACAAAGTTGATTTTTTCACTGAAAAATCTAGTAATTGACTGTTTTCTTCTTTGTGTGGGTGTTAAAATGCTTAAAGCCAAATTTGTTGTTCCCCTCTAGCAAGCAAATAGATATTTATAGGATACATTTTGGGAATGAATCTTAAAACTGCATCCAGCTTATTTTCCTCTTCTGTTTATCTTTGCCTTACTTTTCTCATTTTTAATTTATTTTATTGGATTTCATTATGTGAATCCTGGTAAGCTGCCTTGAATTCTTTTTGGAATAAAGCAGAATATAGAGAATTACATAAATACGGGCGTTCATGAATTCAAATGTCAGAGGCCCTTTACAGTAATTCTGTTGCGTTATATCCTACCACTTCTGTCATTACCACTCCTCACTGCTTTTTTTTAAGATTTCGTTTTTGTCTTGATTTTCTACAGCTAACTACAGTGCGTCTAAGTATGAATTTCTTTTTATTTATCTGGCTTGGCTTTCTTTGGACTTCTTGAAACTGGTTTGCTGTTTTCCATCAGTTCTTGAAAATTCCTAGCTATTATTTCCTCAGATATTGCATTTGTCCCATGCCCTTTTTCCTCTTTTTCTGGTACTTTGGTTAAATGTATTTAAATCTTCTTAATTTATCCTTTATGTTTTTTATTGTCTCTTCTATCTTTTTGTCTCAGTGTTACATTGTAAGAGCACTTTTTTCCTCACATATCTGCCAGTTCACTAATTCTCTTTTTAGCTGTGTCTGATATGCTGTTAACCCTTCTCTTGATTTTAAATATTTTGTTTTTGCATTTTTGATTGCTAGAAAATCATTTAATTATTTTAAAACTCTGCCATTTAATTTTTTAATAGCTTTCTCTGCAGTTATTTTCAAACTTGTCTTTTACTTCTTTACACATAGTAAGCATTATTGTTCTATAGTCTGTACTTTATTTCAGTCTCCAAAAGCTTTCAGGGCCTGTTTCTTTTGTCTGTTGTTTCTGCTGGTTATTACTTGTGAAATCTAATTTCCTTGTGTGCTAGGTTATCTTTGTGTACTGCTTGTTGTAATTAAAAAGGTATTTAGTAAAATAATTTGAGGGCTAGGATGAAGGTACTGTCTTCCAGATAAGAATGTTTGCTTCTGTTAGGCACTTGGACTTCTTTAAACCAGGTTCAAGGCTTGAGGGTCCCTGGAAGGCCCACATGATTCAAACCAAACTTTAATTCCATGAAAGGAATGGTTTAGTTTGCCTTTCACTTCTTTTCCTTTGTACAGGGTCCTTCCAATATTTTAGAATTTCTGTATGACAAATTTTGTGGAATGAGTTCTTGTTCATAATGCCTTTGATATCCAGTGGGGATGAAACAAACATTCTTTTTTTAAGAATTTTTACTTGCATATTCTTAGATTTAAAGGATTTTGGAATTTTGCACTTTTAGCATTCTGAAATTTTTCCTCAAAAATGCATTACTTTCTGCTTTTTTTTTTTTTTTGCTTCATTTGTACTCAGACTAAAATGATAGAGAAGATTTGCATGATCCCTAAAAGGGAATTTTGTGCAAATTTGTGAAGCATTGTGTATTTTTGTAAAAACAATGAAATAAAAGAAAAAGAAAACAGGCAGATTTTATCTAGTCTCCTTTATAGGATCAGCATAGGCTCTGTTTGCTTTACCAAATTTCTTTGAAGCTTTCATCAAATCGATCTCTCTTCAGCATTTACATCATTCCCATGGGTAAGTAAGCATTGTTCTGGGTGTCTTCTCTTCCTCCTTTAAACCTTTTATGCTGCTCCAAAGTTAATGGCTGTGGCCTAGCACTTTGGAAGCCTGAGATGGAAGGATTGCTTGAGGCCAGGAATTTGAGACCAGCCTGAGCAAGAGCGAGACCTCGTTTCTACCAAAAATAGAAAAAATTAGCCGGGCATCGTGGCGCGTGCCTGTAGTCCCAGCTACTCGGGAGGCTGAGGCAGGAGGATTGCTTGAGCCCAGGAGTTTGAGGTTGCTATGAGCTAGGCTGACGCCACGGCACTATAGCCCGGTCAACAGAGTGAAACTCTGTCTCAATCAATCAGTCAGTCAATCAATCAATCAATAAATAAGAAATTCCTTTCAGCAAAAACAAGTATACGTGTATAAAAATGTATGTAATTCTTAAAAATGTATGTTTTTTTATTCAAGTTTTCCTTGAACTTGCTTTTGTTTATTTAATATATATAAGTGATGCTTTAAAATTGAGAATATGTGTCAGCTGAAGAGTATTAGTACTTTTTAAAAACATTCTTAAGACTTAACAGAGTAATTCAGGAATGGGCTCTTCTCCCTCTTTGGCCCTTTTCTTGATAGAAAGACAGGACTCCTATACTTACCTGGCAGGGGAGGTCCCATGATTACGAAGGTGGTTTTCCCGGGGCAAGTCTTATCCATTGCACTCCAGATGTGCTGACCCCTGTGATTTCCCCAAATGTGGGAAACTCGACTGCATAATTTGTGGTAGTGGGGGATTGCTTTTGCGCTCTCCCTTGGTTAAAAAAAAAAAAAAAGGAAAGACAGGACTCCTGTATGGTTTGGGAAAAAGAACCATGGCCAGCTATAGGCAGTTTTCCCAGGATCATTCCTCATCCCTCTGGAGACGTATCTGGCATTTTCAGTAATTTTTTTTTTTTTTGTATAATTATTAATCCCATTAGTGTGTTCTATGTTTAAATAACCTTTAGGCAGTAAGGTTATCCTGGTTGTAAGTTCCCATCTTCCAGCTGTCCTTAGATCTGTTGCCTCTGGTTACACTGTTTCAGATTACATATTTTTCAGGAACTCTGGTAACTTTGATGCTTTGTATGTATCTTCTCTGTCAACATGTATTTTTTTCTCTGTCAATTAGAATGTATGGTCCTTGAGGATAGAGAATGGTCTTTTTCTGCATATTAGTGCTCAAAAAATCTTTCCTGATTGTGGACAGATTGCCCAAGCAGTACTGATGTTGTATTTGGGATTTATGTTTTATTCCCTCCAGGGGAGCCAGGAAGTGGGACAGAAAGTGATACTTCTCCAGACTTCCACAATCAGGAAAATGAGCCCAGCCAGGAGGATCCTGAGGATCTGGATGGATCTGTGCAGGGAGTGAAACCTCAGAAGGCTGCTTCTTCTACTTCCTCAGGGAGTCATCACAGCAGCCATAAAAAACGAAAGAATAAAAACCGGCACAGGTCAGTGGCAGGGATCCCACTGCCTAAGGCTTCATGACCATTGCTGTGAAGAGGCTTTCCTAGAATTAAACTCTTTAGGATTGTTGCAGAGCCTTTCTGCTGCTGATGGAAGGATAGTCCTTCAGACTTTCTAGGAGGCATGGAAACCAGGTATTCACAGGGCGTCCATGCCTCCCAGCAGGTTTGAGGCCAGGGCAAGATTCCTTACTCTAGAAACTATGCATTTGTCCATTCCTCTTGGGAGCCTGCATGCTCAGGAGATGAGAGGGGCTATGCAAGGAGGGGATAGGGTTCCCTGTCTTCTAGTTTGCTTTACAAACCTATAGGCTATTCTTTGATGCATGCAAGGCATTAAAATTGTTAGCATCATGGGTATGAATATGGGGATAATGTAGAATTAACTCTTAACTGATTTCAGCCTCGTTGGCATCAGCTGATTCCTCAGTTCTTTTAAGAGTTTTTCTTATTGATGGCAGTAGTGTTTTTTAGGCTGCAGAAGTAATATTTCCTCCAAATAGTGACTAAGGACTGCTGCTTAATATTTTTATGCAAACCACAAGTCACCATGCTAATCTCATAACTGTAGTAAGAAATAGCAAAAATTATGCATAAGTATATATATATTTTAATAAAGCTACAGGTTATTTCACTACAGTAATAGGACTGGTGCTAGCTTATCACAAGCAGCAGAGAAACATACTCTTGAAAGTAATATTTTTTAAAATTGCCAGGATAATTAAATGTCATGCCCTGTGTTGCTTTTATTGAATTTATTCTAGTATCCTTTTAAAGTAATGATTATTTAGTTATTTCTTAGTGTCTAGAGCAGGAAAGAAATTCCTTGAAAGTTTCTGGGAGTTTTTTCTCCATTACTGATCAATAGACTCTCTAGATAGCTGTTTATTTCAGGTATTACCTCATTTCCATTAGTAACATGATCAGCTGATGACTGATAAAAAGGCATTAGAGAGGTGTTGAACTTTACTTTCTTCTTGCAGGTTTCTAGTAAATTTCCATGGGAATACTTCTTCCTATCGTTTCTTCTCCTGGCCCGAGAAGCTAACTCATTCCAGAAAAAATACTAATAAAGATCTTTGAGATTAGTTATTGCTTTCACAAATGGTGTTTTCTGTTTGGAAAGCAGAATCTTGGTTTTTATAGCTGTCCTTTGTCTTTCCTCTGATTTAGTAAGTATCTGGCTGATTGTCTCCATTGGTCTTAGGCACTCATCTGCCCCAAGAGGAGAGTAGAACTGATTTGCTGTTTTTCTAGGGAAGCCAGATTCAGTGTGACTGAATGACACTTCAGTGGCCAGTTAAGGTTCTTGAATTCCTGCCATCTTTAGTTAGGAATTATGTTTGGTCCACGCCCCTTATACCTGACTGATAGCTTAGTGGGGTGGAGATAAATATTATCCCTGCATATTGAGAAGTTTGTACCCAGTATAGTATGTGTTTCTCCTCCAATGTGCCATACCCCATATAGTCAGAGAGAGTCAATAGTAAATTATTTGAACAAATATTTGAGCACTGACTATGTGCTAGGCACCGTTCAATGCTGAACAAAGCAAAGTGGAAATAAACATGGCACTTTAACAAAAGGAAATAACTTTTGAATTTGTCCTCTTCAGGAATATGAAAATATGTCAAGTAATTTTTCGTCTTCATGGTGATCACAGTGTTCTTAATTCTTAATACTTTATATGATAACCTGAACAATAAGTGAGTCCTAGTGTCTTTAAAGAAAAAGTTGAAATAATAGCATATTGCTGCTCTTATAGTTTTCTGCTACTATAGTAAACCCTAAAATTCTTCTAGGTAATTTGTGAAGTTTTGATTAATTAGGTACAGTCTATTTTAATTTTTGAGCAAAGTTAATTCAGGCTGAAAATGAAATATTTGATAATTCCTGGTTTGTACGCTTACTGCTTATTCTCCCAAATGTCTTAAGTGAAAATACTGTGTAAAGGATATTGACATTAGCTTTCTTCCAGCTTCATTCTTGCAGACATTGTCTAGGAGAAAAATGTAGCCATTTGCATGTTGTTTTGCCACCTGTTAAAGCCGCAAAGGCGCTGGAGCCAGCTGAGAAGCAGGTGCCATGCTTTGGGTTAGTGTTTGCTTTGGAGGTCTGCCCAGACCGTGGTCTGTTAGCAGTGATGGCACAAAATGGCCTCCTCCTCTGTACTCCCATCCAGATCCCTGAGGCTTGGGTATTTGTGGATGTCAACTTTCCTTTATTTTAATAGGGGCACTGCAGATTTGGTGTTCCTTAATTGTAGCCCCAGCATAAACAGTTAACTGCCATCACCAACTTAGGTTGCAGAGTAATATTGCTCTTCAGTTTTTGGAAAAAGACTCTCCCACTGAAGTTTATTCATTCAACCCTTGACTTCTAGGATGAAGGCTGTAGAAAAGGAGCACCATGTTCCTTGGACACGTTTAGAACATATAACTTGAGTAAAAAGTTATAAAATGTTTTCCTTTTTTAAAGTTTAGAATGTTTTTGTCATCTTTTATTTTAGTGAAGTGTGTTATTCTGAGTTGTTAGTACTGTCTTCAAAGTGCCCTTCGTTATATGACTAAACCTTTCTTTCTCTGTTTCTTCTAATGCCCTAATTATATTTTTAATACATTTAAACATCATTAAAGTTCTAACTCTGAATCTGGTGGCTAATAAAAGGGCTCCAGGTATCTGTAGTTTTCTAATGAAATAACTTTTCCTTTCATAGTCTGTTCTTCTGATATGAGATCCACTGAGGGAAGGGAATCTCCTTTGGTGCTATGATGTTTAAAACTCTATGGCTTAAGATTCTTAAAGCTGATTTTGTGTCTACAATTCTTGCTAGGATGACTAATCGACTAATTTATTCAATTAGTATATTAATTTCTATTGCTTTCTTCCTTTCAAATGCTGCCCCTCAGCCCGTCTGGCATGTTTGATTATGACTTTGAGTAAGTTTGATTTGAATTAGTATTTGTGCTGTGTTATTTAGTGTGTAGACACCAGTATGCCTTTTTGAGACCTTTCTAACCCATAGTTTATCTGTTTAATTGTAGGTATGTATATTAGGTTAGGCTGGGAAGTTTTTTTTAAAAACAGAAAAACGTGATGGAGGTAACATTTTATTTAATAACTTAAGCAAAATTAAGTAAACTTCACTTTTATGCGTTTTAATTTCCTTTAAAATAGATAACCTTTAATTCATATTTAAATTGATTTTCTGGCTTTGCTTCATAAGGAGATTAATAGTTTAAGATCTTGATATTTTGCTTTGGAAAGTTTTAAAAATTGAAATTCATTTAATTTCTTTTGTGTTTCATGTCCAGAAATACAAACTCCTAGTCTTTTTCCTGTTCTTTAATCACCATGTGTCTCAGTAATTTTCAGTGATGTAGTTACAGAGCTAACATATTAACATAGAGCATGCCCTTTTAATTCAATCTCTTTAATATGTAATTTTGGAATAGTTTTTACAAATTATATGGCTTTTGGAACTGCTGCATATATTTCTTTTTAGAGTCATCTAAGTTTGCCTATGGCAAAAATATCTGCTCTTAATTTTTAATACTTGCTTAATAATATCTGGGTAAATAGCTAAATATGACATAGCTTAATGAAGAATGTGGATTTTGCTTAACCAAATAGTCTTTGTTATAGCTTGTGCCCTATGCAGTAGCTGACTGTTGGGCCCATTTCTGTAAATTAAAATCCAAATATCTTTTATCTTTCCTATCACAGGATTGACCTGAAGTTAAACAAAAAACCACGAGCTGTAAGTATCAGTCAGACCACTTGAGAGGGGTGGCAATTTTTTAGATGATTGGAAAAACGTATTCCTTTTTAGAGTTTGAGTGTTCCTAACCTGGGCTCACAATTCTTGTTTTAAAGTCTGGGGTGTCCTTCTGGATATACTTCACCTTTTATTCTACTTTATTTTATTTTTTATTTTTAGTTTTTTTGAGACAGAGTCTCACTCTGTCGCCTGGGCTAGAGTGAGTGCCGTGGCGTCAGCCTAGCTCACAGCAACCTCAAACTCCTGGGCTCAAGAGATCCTGCTTCAGCCTCCCGAGTAGCTGGGACTACAGGCATGCACCACCATGCCCCACTAATTTTTTCTGTATATTTTTAGTTGGCCAATTAATTTCTTTCTATTTTTAGTAGAGACAGGGTCTTGGTCTTGCCCAGGCTGGTCTCGAACTCCTGACCTTGAGTGATCCTCCCGCCTCAGCCTCCCAGAGTGCTAGGATTACAGGCATGAGCCACTGTGCCAGGGCACCTTTTAGGTGTTATTTACTTTTTTTATGTTTTGGAGAGAGAAAGAGGTCCTATACGTTTTTACTGAAGAAAAAATCCTTTTTATTAAATAATAAATTGTTAATACTAGCTCTTTTTCTTGACTGGTGAGTTCAGGTGGTCTAATAAGAACAGAATTGGCCGGGCGCGGTTGCTCAGGCCTGTAATCCTAGCACTCTGGGAGGCCGAGGCAGGAGGATCGCTCAAGGTCAGGAGTTCAAAACCAGCCTGAGCAAGAGCGAGACCCCCGTCTCTACTAAAAATAGAAAGAAATTAATTGGACAACTAAAAATATATAGAAAAAATTAGCCAGGCATGGTGGGACATGTAGTCCCAGCTACTTGGGAGGCTGAGGCAGAAGGATTGCTTGAGCCCAGAAGTTTGAGGTTGCTGTGAGCTAGGCTGACACCATGGCACTCTAGCCCAGGCAACAGAGTAAGACTCTGTCTCAAAAAAACAAAACAAAACAAAACAAAAACAAAGGATCCATCTGCTTCAGTGCCTCTGCAGCCTAGCAAATTAAGAGTTTGGGGCCCAGAGACAGAAAAGATCCAAGGGCTCTTGCTGGTGGAATCCCTTAGCCACACATGGGGCCTATGAGTATAATGGAAAGATTGTGGGCATTAGAGGCAAACAACTAGGTTCAAACAACTAGTGTGTGACCTTGAGCAAGTCACACCTTTATGAATTCAAGTATTATTAGTATTATAGTATTATTGTTTTTAAGACACTAATGATATAATAAGCATTAAAAATAAAAAATGAGTTCTCTGAGCTCAGACAATTCTGATTGTCATGTCTAAGGACATTCCTGCTTTGGAGGACTCATCTAAGCAAAAGTCATCAATCAACTTAGAAGGCAGAATAGTGCAGTGGAAGCATGCCAAACAAGTTTCATCTCACGAGCCACCTCTGCTCAACTGGTGGTAACTCCCTGGAGCATTGTATTCCATATCATTCTGAGGTCATGTCTGGGCTCAGTGGAAAAAAAATGCCCTGATCAGTGGGCACAAGAGGAGGGTCTGCCACCATGCCTGTCATCCTTGTTGTTGATTGTAACCACTGAGCTTGAAAGTCAATTCTTGGGGAAAGAAACATGTATTCACTCTTGCTTCAATAACAAACAACAAAAAACAACTCCACATGTATTTTTTACCACACAGGTCAGGCTATGGGTTGGATTGAGTCTTCTCTACCTTTCTTCTTACTCCAAGACCCAGGCAGAAGGATCCAGGACACGCTCTGCTCATGGCAGAGAGCAGAAACAGAAATGGCCAGGCCAAATCAGGTAATCATATTTAAAGCTTCTGCGCAGACATGGCATATGTCATATTGCTAACACTTCATTGGCCAAAGCAAGCCATATGGCCAAGCCCCAAATGAATGGGAAGAGTAAGTAATCCTCTTACTGAGAAGGGGGGAGTGAATGACTGCCATTAAGGTAATCTACCCAGTGGTTGTCTGAGAAAGAAACTTTTGGTATTAAGATGTTCTGTTTTATCTTATTTTTCTACAACACACAAATATTATAGGTACAATTTTAACAGGAAAAACCATAAAATGCTAGTGCGTCTTGTGGTTATTAGGAGTCTTTGAGGAGGGGACAGGTTGAAAACTGGGAAGAGGAGGTCACCTATGCTGATAGGAGTCAGGAGAGAGGAAGAATGCAGAACTAGAACACTTCAGATAGTATATGGGTTTAAAGGAGGAAATGACAATGGAACCAAGTAAATGACAAGTGGACCAACAGTGGAAGCCCTAGAAAGGCATCAATAGCAAGATGATGAGCAGGTGGGATGGTGCTCAGGATGTGCCACTTGGAAGAAAGAGCAGATCAGATCCACAGAACTGCAGAAGGCTCAGAGGTCAGAGCAAGAAATGAATGAAAGAACAAATGAATGTTAGAGATGCTGAACAGCATGGTCAGTGGAATACTGGTAAAATTGGTGAACAGATATCTCCTAGGAGAGCAGTTGTAACAGGGAGCCAAGCACTAGTAAATTATTGAATAAATATTTATCGAGTACCTGCAGGGCACTGGGTACCATGTCAGGTGCTATAGGTATGCTGGTATACAACAAAAGACACATAGTTCCTTCATTCACGGAGCTGAGTTGAATAGTGGAAACAGACAACAATCAAAGCTTTTTTAAAAATTTATTTTTATTTTACATTTTTTATTTTTAATTATTATGGGTACATAATAGTTGTATATATTTACAGGGTTCATGCGATGTTTTGATACAGGCATACAGTGTGAATGAATCAAATCAGAGTAATTGGGGTACCCATCACCTCAGGCATTTATCATTTCTTTGTGTGAGGGACATTCCAATTCCATTCTTTTAGTTATTTTAAAGTGTGCCCTAACTCATTGTTACCATCAAATCTTAAATGGTTACTCAATCTTCTTTCAACCCAACATTTTCCTAGCATTTGCTTTCTATGGTTCTAAATGACTATTTCCCATCTTCTTCTCTCTCTTCAAATTCATTATCCAAATACCTGCTCCTACACCCAACAGATAATCTATCCTTCATAGCTCATTTTTTTAAAAAAAGCAATTAATAGATCTCCCTCATCTTCCCACCAACAAAATACCAATCTACCCATTCAGTATACCTTCTCTTTGCTTCCTTTCTGTCACAATGGGCAAAACATCCCAGCCCCATCTAGATCCCATCCTCTCTTACATTCTCAGTCTTCACTCCTGTATCTTCCTTTCTGCCGGATCATTTGCACTGTTGCACAGACATGTTATAGTTGGGGAAGGAGGATTTCCCCCTCCAAGGAAAATCTGGATGAGGATGCATTTTGATGTCATAGTGACTGGGAAGCCCTAGTGGCATTTAGTGGGGGCCAGGGATGCTAATTGTGTTCTATCTTATTTAAAAAAGAGAACTCCATTAAACCTCACAACCTCCTCCAACTATTACCAACTACTTCTCAAACCCTCCATGGGAAAACTTCCTGATGGAATTCTTTATATATGCTGTCTCCACTCCTTCATCTCACAATCTCTCCTCAATCTGCTCCAATCAAGTTTATGCCCTCTTCACTTGTCAGAGACTGCCCTTTTCAAAATTACCAGTGACCCCATATTGCCAATCCTGTGGTCACTTCCTGGTCTTCATTGTGTTTGATATGTCATAGCATTTTACCCAACTGACCACCCCTTCCTTCTTGAAAGGTTGTCTAAAACAGGTATCTCAAGCTAAAAAGAACAAAACAGAACTTAATTTATATTCCTCCCCCAGGAACTAGCCAAACAAACAAACAAAAAAGACCTGCTACTACTCCCCCCTTGTCTCTGGAAAGGGTGTCCACATATTCAAACAAAAAACTAAGAGTTATCCCTGAGTCCTCTCTCCCATTCCCTACATAAATCCATCAGCAAGTCCTATGCACTCTGTATACAAAATGTATGTCAAAACTCTATAGTTCTCTTCATCTTCAGTATTGCCCCTCTGCTCTAAGCCATCAGCATCTCTTTACAGGACTAGAGAAAAAGCCTCACTGCTCTCCCTACCTCTCTATTACTCATTCTTCATACAGCCCACAGAGTGATCTTATAAAAATATAATTCTCATGACTAAAACTCTCCATTAAATTTTTATATCATTGAGAATAAAATCCACATCTTTACCTTATTTTACAAAGCCCCACATAAGCTGACCCTGGCCCACTTCTCTGACTCTATTTGATACCACTATGTTAGCCACACTAGCCTTATTTCCATCCTTGAAATACCAATCTCATTAACACCTTTTTGTGTAGCAAACATTATGGAATTTATTGCATAAAATATGCTTAAAGTAGATGTTAGTGGGCAGTTAGAGAGGCTGAATATCCATAGTTCACCACTCTAGATCAGAAAGCACTTCTGATCAGAAAGACAATGAAGGATATTATATATTGATAAAGGGATCAGTCCATCAAGAAGATGCAACAATTATAAATACATACATATCTAACAACAGAGCCCCAAAATATATGAAGAGAAACTGACAGAATGGAAGGGAGAAATAATTGTCCTACAATAAGAGTTGGAGACTTTAATAACCTCACTTTTAATAATGAATAGAAAAATTAGCAGAAGGTCAACAAGGAAACAAAGGACTTTAACAACATTATAAACCAACTAGACCTAATAGACATGTACAGAACACACTACCAAACAACAGCAGAATACACATTTTCTCAAGTACACATGGAACGTTCTCCAGTATAGACAATCTGCTAGGCCACAAAACAAGTCTTAATAAATTTTAAAAGATTGAAATCATATAAAGTATCTTCTCCAACCACAATGTAATGAAACTGGAGATAAACAACATAAGGAAATCTGAAAAATCACAAATATGTGGAAATTAAACAACATACTCTTTCACAATTGATGGATCAAAGAGGTAATTGGCAAATTTTTGAAAATGCTGCCTCTCTCAGCAATCTAGCAATTATATTAAGGTACCTACTCCCTTAATATCCTGGAAGAAACAATTGCATGATGTCTAGAAAAATGCAGTGAATCACTGTACAAGTCAGCTTTTGCTATATAACAAACCACCCTAAAATTCTGTCATGCAACAATAAGCACATATTCTCATGCTCTCAGGTCTTCAGATTGGCTGACAGACATGCTTCAGGCTACAAGTATGTGAAGAAGCTGGGATAGTCAGGCTGAAGGAGCAACAGCCCCTGGGTGCATTTTCTTCTCATGGCAGAGGACAAAAGCTCATAGAGCAATGAGGGGTGGTACACAATCCCTCCTAAAGCTTAGGCTCAGACCTTGTAAGATATCTCTTCTGTCCACATCCCATTGACCAAAGCAAATCACACAGCCAAGTCCAACATCAGTCAGAAAGGGAAGAATATTTATTCCTACTGTAGGTGTTGGAGGGGAGGGAATAAATGTTTGCTGAATAATAATGTACTTTTCCACAGCCCCCTTAGAGAAGAGCTTTGAAAAATGATGTGTGCTATTGTTACTGCTACAGATACTAAACAATAATATCTTCTTATTAACCATGTTGGGTTTTTGTAAATAAATGATGAAGACTCATCTCCTTGGTGTACCTGTAACTACTGAAAGCCATTTAGAAATGTCAAATTCATCAAAGCCATTTTACCCGGATACGGTCAACAAGTATTCACTTACTAATTTATTCTTAGCTGAGCAGCATTATCAGCTCAAGAACTTTTGCTTCAATACAATTTCTTTCCTAGTACGGCATAAGAACTTTTTAAAATGTCTATAGAATATATCAAAATACCAAAAGTGGATCTGACATCATCAATAGGAATTGAATTAATATATCTTTTCTGAAAAGCTTCCTAAAAGAAAAATCTCTCTGACATCTGAATTTTAGATTTATTATAGAAAACTTCAACCCTTTGAAGGAATCTTTGAGAACTTTATCACTGCTAAAGAAAAAAATATCCAATATATTAATAAATACAATAAGGAGTCTAATCTTCTCTGGCCTGAAGATCTTGATATCTTGCTAATATTTGCATATACAAAAAAAACACCAAGTTGTGAATGATGACATTATCCTGAATTCTGCATTAGTCAGTCAATTGATGGTACATAGCATCCTCTTATGCTACAACCCTCGTTCTAATATCTCTCCAACAATGATTTTCATCTATTTGTTTGACTTACAACTTGGTGAAAAGAAATATATTTTTATCTTAATTTCATGCCAGAAAATATAAAGTCATGAAAACATACTCAAAATGATACACATTTTTAAACAGGACCTTAAGAGTCAGTCCTAATTCTTGTTGCCAAATTCAATGAAAGATTGTTTAGAGTAAAAACAGAGCATTTCTCTGGGGTTGAGCCAACTAGAAAGGCTGATACACTATGACACCTCTGGCTTGTATAACCTCCCTGCCCTTGAAATGAACTCTAGAGAGAGGCAGCTGGGCCAAAGTTGACAGTGAGGTAAAAAGTGCATCTCCAAGTCATAAAGTACTTAGAACTTCACTATTCAAGTCAACTAGTTGGGGGAAAAATTCATCTAAATTAGTGGAAAGTCCAAATTCCCATTATTTCCAAACACAAGAAGTACTTTTGGATTTAAGAAAATGACAAATGGAATCAAAGTTTTCTACTTCTTCCGAAAATGCCATTGAAATAATATAGACTTTTTAAAAACAGCAATACTAGAAAAATCAGGAAGAATGCTATCACTACCAAAGAAATGCTGATTTTCTTTTTGCACTGCAAGTGCAAAAAAAATTGTGAGTAAAACCACTGGTGCCTTAAGTACTGTCTTAGTCTGTTTTGTGCTACCATAACAGAATACTTGAGACTGGATAATTTATAAAGAACAGAAATTTATTCTCTCACAGTTCTGGAGGCTGAGAAGTCCAGTTTCTTTGCTTCCACAATGACACCTGAATGCTGCATCCTCCAGAAGGGATGAAGCCACATCCTCACGTGGCAGAAGAGCAGGAGCGAGACAGAGCCAGCTCACTCCCACCATCCCATTTTATAGCAGCATTAATCCATCCATCTAAACACTTCTCATTTGGCACCACCTCCCAATACCACTGCATTGGTGATGTGTTTCCAACACATGAATTTTGGAGGGGACAAAAACATTCAAACCATAGCAGACACCTAACTGGCACTAATAGTCATCATATTCTTCATCATCAGGTACTCATGGGAGGGGGAAAAAACCCCAGTTTCACACAAAGATGCCATGATGAAATAGCAAAAAATATTAATGTTATTAAAATCTCAACCTTTGAGTCTTTTAACATTCTACGTGACCAAATGGGATATTTGGGATAACCCAAATATCCCAAATGGGATAAAGCACTTCCATTGAATACCAAAACCTGATGATTGTCTCAAGAAAAAGCACTTGTACAATTGTTTGAGTTGCAAGCTGAATTATTAATAGCTCCTTTTTTTTTTTTTTTTTTTTTGAGACATAGTCTCACTCTGTTGCCTGGGCTAGAGTGCCGTGGCATCAGCCTAGCTCACAGCAACCTCAAACTCCTGGGCTCAAGCAATCCTTCTGCCTCAGCCTCCCAAGTAGCTGGGACTACAGGCATACACCACCTTCCCCGGCTAATTTTTTCTATATATTTTAGTTGTCCAATTAATTTCTTTCTAGTTTTAGTAGAGACGGGGTCTTGCTCTTGCTCAGGCTGGTTTCGAACTCCTGACCTTGAGCAATCCGCCCGCCTCGGCCTCCCAGAGTACTAGGATAACAGGCGTGAGCCACTGTGCCCGGCCAATAGCTCCCTTTCTCATGGGATACCATTTTTCCTGCAAGAACAACAGACAAACTACAGTAATTCAGAATTGAGTATCTGACAGACATTTTCTTAAAAATGAATGAAGTTAAGTCTGCCACTGCAAGGAAAACAAGTGACAGTATTTGTAGCCAATGATAACATTCTAACTTTCAAGTGAAAATTAGAATTTTGGAAACTTATATATGCCACTATAAGCTTGAAGTCATCTCAATACTTTGACTTTTTTGATGAGATCAGTGGTGCTATTAATGAATGTAGTTGTTTTAAATGTTGTATTATGAAATGTATCCACATTTGAAAGATCTGCATAATTCAGTAAACCAATATTTTCCAAATGACCAATGCACGATATTATAAAATCATGCATGATAATAGAAATTTTTTCAAGGTGCAAAATTAGGCCACTATACTTTACTGTAGTAGACTACATAATGTACACTGCTTTGGTTTCAGATTCTACATTGGAACCATCCTTTAAGAAACCACTTGTCTAGGACAAATTAGTCTTGGTGGCAGCAAAAAAAAAAAGAAACCACTTGTCAAGTTTTGGTGTAGCATCAGAGAAGATCATCCCCATCTATCTGAAAAAGTTATTAAACTAGTCCTCCCTTTTTCAGTTACATGTCTGTGTAATGCTAGATATTCTTCATATACTTCAACCAAAGTAACATAATGCAATAGACTGACTGCAAAAGCAGATGTGAGAATCCAACTACCTTCTGTTAAGTAGTCATTAGAATAATTTGTAAAAATGTAAAACAGTGCTACTCTTCTCACTAATTTTCTTATTTTGAAAAACACAGTAAGTTTTTTTATAAAATGTGTTATTTCCGTTAACATGTAGTAGGTTTATTATTGTGTTTTAAAATAAATAAATACTTGTTTAATTTCTCTAATTTTACTTTCTAATACAGGAACTATCAATAGATATAATCCTCACAAACAAAAGCCCTTTGGGTTTCCTAAATAATTTTTAAGTGTGAAAAGTGGTCTCGAGATAAAAAATTTGAAGAATCGGTGCTATATTCACTTCCATGTTTGCCAAGGTTGGGGGTAAAAAAAGAGACGGAGGAGTGGGAAAGAGAACCTTGATAGTGTTCCAGCTGCAACCCGAGTGGGAGGGACGCTGACACACACATCACAGCAGTGAAGTCCCTTAACTTTATCTTCTACTTGGATAAATCTCTTCATACCTTTTAGGGAGCTAAATTTCTAAGGGAACATGGACACGCCTAAGATCCATTCAGCAGATGCTGAAAAGTGATGGTTTGAGCAAAGGTTTGGGGGAGAAAATGAAAGGATTCTGATACAACGCATTCAT
Organism: Lepilemur septentrionalis; assembly: GCA_963573855.1. Classification (NCBI taxonomy): domain Eukaryota; kingdom Metazoa; phylum Chordata; class Mammalia; order Primates; family Lepilemuridae; genus Lepilemur; species Lepilemur septentrionalis. The sequence goes on along the minus strand of CAUYMX010002010.1, from coordinate 13,290 downwards.
ACAGGGAGCTGCTGGCTGGCCCCACACAAGTTTGAGAAAAGTGGGGAGATCCAATGATTAACCTATAATGAAAAGAAAATCATCTGATGTCAGTTAATGACTCCCTACCCTTAGGCAAATGTACCATGAGTTTGTATACTCTGGCAAGTACTTTCTTCCCCTGGTGCCCTAGGATTTACAAGGTCAGGCCCTGGCCTGGCTGTAAAGATGAGAAAGTGGTGATATGCAGGATTTCAAGGCACAGGCCAAGCCTCAGGACAAGCATTCATATTCTCACAGATGGTGATGGTTAAGCGTTTGGTCATCTACTTACTCAGCAAGAGTTAAATGTATTCACCAAGGTTTGGTGCATTTATAGGAAAGAAAAAGTTGGTATTGGATTTTTTAAAAATTCAGATATATATGGATCTGCTACAGGATACATTCTCCTTCAGTATCACAAATTTTCTTTTCCTTTTAGAAGTGATTTATTTTCAATCTAGAAAACAAATTATTACCATATCAGTAGTAAGGTAAGGCACTTCAGTAAATCAATAATATTTCAATAATTCTGAGAATACACAACTCATTCTATTAAAATTATCAGTGAAATGGCTTGGCTCTCAAAAAAAAATCCAATGTAGTTTCTCTGAAGAGTGATAAAATTAACTGCTTTCTCTATCTCAATTCTGGTGACTTAATTTGAAATTTTATAAAGGACATCATTGATGGAGTTATAGGTCCTGGAAGAACTGGAAAAATGGCAGTCCTAACTGGTAACACATTATCTTAGTTTCTTATGTAATTGCTCCCATTTGTCATTTTTATTTTAAGTAACTAAGAGTTAGGGTTTGAGAACACCTGGGCCCTTGCCTGCTATTATCTTCAGCAATCTTTGAAATTTCTACCCCCACCCCTCCCCTAAAGTAGCAGCCAGTGGCAAAAATAATAGAGATCTGAAATGCAAACACTTTTCACATCCTTTAGTGATTCCTCTTGCTCCAGGAAAGTAAAACTACCTGTGTGTTTACGAGAGAAAAGGGGGCAGAGAGATATTATTGAAAGGTGAATAAAAGATGATATTATGTCCATTTCAATGCCAATATCTTCCACGATCACTCCTGGGCTACAGAGAATGGACACCACAGAGCTTGTCAAGGATCCTAGTATCTTCCTCACTAATGTATTTCTTAGTGCTTTAGGGAAGGAAATCTCCTCTGGGACTTCTCGAAGAATGTAGAAGGCAGTGGATGTGCAGGTCACACACAAAAATCTATTCCAAGGCCGGGCGCGGTGGCTCACGCCTGTAATCCTAGCACTCTGGGAGGCCGAGACAGGTGGACTGCTCAAGGTCAGGAGTTCAAAACCAGCCTGAACAAGAGCGAGACCCCGTCTCTACTAAAAATAGAAAGAAATTAATTGGACAACTAAAAATATACAGAAAAAAATTAGCTAAGCCTGGTGGCACATGCCTGTAGTCCCAGCTACTTGGGAGGCTGAGGCAGAAGGATCACTTGAGCCCAGGAGTTTGAGGTTGCTAGGCTCACGCCAGGGCACTCACTCTAGCCTGGGCAAGAGAGTGAGAGTTTGTCTCAAAAAAAAAAAAGAAAAGAAAAAATCTATTCCAACACCCTACTGCCTTAGCTTTTGGAGTCTTTCCATATATTATGTTAGGGAAGTTCTGGCACCAAACTTCATTGAATGTAGGCCATCCCTGAGTCAAAAATTAGTCATCCAAGCAAGCTATTAGAGCCATTTCTAGCTTTAGCTAAAACATTAAATCCAAAATACCTGGTAAATGTACTCATATCAATATATTAATCCTGATATAAAATTAAATCCTATTTTTTTAGCCTAAAACCCTAAGAATCTATTCTCACACATATTTCATGGGTTTCTACTAACATGAATCGTCAAAATCCTGCATTTTTAAAAATATAAGCAATTTCTCCCCAAATTAGAATCTGCATTTGTTCTGCTTGAGCACGCTGAGTTCTAACTCTAGAAGAGGTCTAGACTAGGTAATAATGAACAATGGGGCTGGGTCTTGAGGATAACAATATTCCTTTGTAAGGCAACTGCTTCAAATAAAGTGATTATAGTCTTCAAGAAGGAAAGGTCAATCTTCTCTGTCATAAGAAGAGGGGATGCTTCTCACTCAGAGAGTTCTAGGCATTCAGCATCATCTGAGTCCAAACCAGTCTCAGAATCCCACTTGGTCCCAATGCCCTAATTGTCACATAAATAATTGGGTGACTTTCTCCATTCAATTTCCATTATAATTCTGCAACCCACTGACTCAGATTTTTAATAATGTTAATCTTATAAGAAACCAGAAACTTTTTTAGAGTTGCCATAAAAGTTTTCTAATGGTCTGAATGTGACTTGAGCTTAGATTTCAAAGCCTTGAGTTTATCATTTTCTGTGAGCTTTCCAATACAGTCTTAAGGTGTCACCCCACCCCACAGTCCTTGTTGTCATCATTACTACCATAATGATAAAATGCAACGGCCACATGGTCCCCAAAGGCAACTATGTCAATAGGTACTTCTTCCCAAGCAACCACAAATGACACCTTAATTAATCATGATCCTACTGTATGTTACAGATGATCAGAATCCTCTTTTCCATTGGCAGGGAACTAAGCACTTCATTCAAGGCCAAAGACATCTACAGATCAATCACATAATTCTTTGAGGAATAGAAGAAAGAACTATACTATTTTCATAATTAAGTAGTACTGAGCTGGCATATGATGATCTGACACCCATTATGTCAAAGTCCAGTCAGAAAAACAAAAACCACACTAGGTATTTCAACAGAGAGAATTTACTTATTATAGGGAAATTGGTTATACAGGTGTTAGAGGGCTGAAAAAAACAAAAATAAAAGGCTTAAAAAGCAAAAAGTCACCTAGGAAAAATAGCTTCAGGAAGCAGCTACCACTTCCAGAGCTAAAGGAACAAAACAAAAAAAAAAGAATCTAGAAGCCCAGCATAGAGAATCCGTGGAGCTGGGGCTCTAACCTCTGAGGAGGGTAGAGCCATCTGGCTGCTGCCGATTACCTCTGAGGGGGCACAATGAGGCTGGTTCCAGTAGTGCTGAAAGAAGAGGGAGTCTGGACAACTGTCACTGCTGGGGGAAGTGCCGCTGCAGGTAAAGCACTGCTGGACCTGCAAGCAACACTAACAAAATAGCAAGCTCTCCCCCTGCTTCCCAGTCTCCCTGGGGTGCCCCTACAGGAAGCAAGCTTACAAAGGAGTCTAGGAAGCCGACTTTGAGGATGACTATCCCCAGCATCACAGGGAAATGTACAGAAGGTGGATTTAGAGATAAGGGACAACAGGTGAATGCCTAGAACAGATGGTGTTTATGCTATGCTCGGTGTTTCTCTTTTGAACAAGTTTGGTGTCAAAGTACTCCCTGACCAAAGCCATATATCTGTTTCATTCCGAGAAACTCCCACAGTGTCAGAGGAAGATGGAAAACTCATGCTCATGCAAAAACCTGTACCCCAATGTTTATAGCAGCTTTATTTGTAATAGCCAACAACTGGAAATAACTGAGATGTCCTTCAACAGGTGAATGGTTACACAAATTGTGGTATATTCATACCATGGAATACTGCTCAGTAATAGAAAGGAATATACTATCATTACATGATCTGAGTTAATCTCCAGGAAATTAGACTAAGTTTAAAAATCCAATCTTGAAAAGGTTACATAATATATGATTCTATTTGTATGATTCCATTTATATAAGATTCTTGAAATGGCATAATTATAGAAATGGAGAACAGATTAGTGGTTCCTGGGGTTAAGGGGGGTGGGGGTGAGAGAGAAGTGAGTATGGCTATAAAGGGGCAATACAAGGGATACTTGTGGTGATGGAAATGCTCTTTATTGTATACCAATGTCAATAACTTTGTGATATAGCTCTATAGTTTGCAAGATGTTACTATTGGGAAAAGTAGGTAAAGGGTACATGAGATCTCTCTGTATTATTGCTTACAATCAAATGTGAATCTACAATTATCTCAAAAGAAACTGTTTAATTTTCTTAATCTGAAAAGAAAAAAAGAACTGTAAAAAGTAATAGCAATCAATTTTTGGAGTGGAAAGTAGGAAGGGGTGGAAACAAAGAATGGCAGAATGTTGATCGTTGTTGAAGCTTGGATACATGGAGGTTCATAATTTATTCTGCTTACTTTTTATATGTTTGAAATCTTCCATAATAAAAGGGAAAAAAAGGGAGACTTAATAACCATGGCAACCAAAATAATAAATAAAACAATAACTCTTCTTTCACCAATAAACACTTAGAAAATAGAATGAAAAAAATTCTATTTGTAATAACAACTATAACTATAAAATATCAAAGAATTAACTTTGTAAAAACTGTTAAGATTTAAATAAAGAAAATTACATAAATATACAGAAAATCCTTTTTAAAAAACCTAAATAAATTGAAAAGCACACCATGTTCCAGAATGAAAAGACTCAATACTATAAAAATGCCAATGTCCTGCATTTAAGCAATAATTTTCAACCAAAATCCAGCATTATTATATATAGAACCTAAAAAGCTTATCCTAATGTTATTATTGAAGAAAAAAATGCCTAAGATTTTTCCCTGCAATTTAGGGGGGAGAAAAAGAATCTATAATCAGCATATGCAGAATCTTCACCACCTGACTTTCCATTCCAGATCTCAAGATAGATTATACAGCTATAAAAAATAGTAAAAATAAAATAATGTAATATTAATATAGAATTAGGCAAATGTCTCTGTCTAGAAACAGAATCAAGAATTATGAATGTATGATATTTTTGAAAGATGGTATTTCAAATCATTGGGATTAAAATGAACTTGTTAGCATATGATTTGAAACATTTGACTAAACATTTGGGAAAATAATAAAGTAGGTCCCTTTCTCACAACTATTCAGAATAATACAATCCACAAAGATTAAAGAGCATTTAGTGCTTTTAAAAATAATAGAAAAAATATGAGAACACCTTTTTATGATCTTAGGGTATGTGTGGTGAAAGAGTTTCCTTCTTAAGCAAGACACAAATCCCCAAAGTCATAAATGTGAGACAAAGTAGCAAATGTCTGCCTCTGGACAGCCATATAGTGGGCCCTTGTGGAAGAAGCCATGTGTGCTCATTCTGCTTGTTAGCATAACTTTATAAACCCGTACCTCAGTGACTGAGTGCAGCCCTCTGCAAGAAAGCCTTGAAGATAAGTAGGATAGAGCACAGGTTCCTAAGTCTCCTGTGTGAATCACTGCATTTTGAGAAAAGATAAATTCAATGAGCCCTTGCCTTTCCTGTACATAAGATAACATCTGACAGGATTAATGATCTTGCCTCTGTAATCTATACCAGATATACTCTCGCACCCAAACTTTTAGAAGACTTTGCTCTAATGTAACTTCTGAGCACATTTGATGTGACTTCTGAGTACATGCAGAAGCTCCACCCCCTGTATATAAGCTGACAGCTGAAATACTGCTTTGGAACAGTCCAACAGAAACTCTCTGAAAGACTCTCCCAGGTTGCAATTACTGACTAACCTTAGTTCTTTAAATGCTTGATTTTTTTCTTTAGTTGACAAATGAAAAGATTGATTTTATAAATATTAAAAACTTTCCTTCAGCAAGCAAAAGAAGAAAAAATCAACAATGTCTTAAAAGATAAACAGCAAGCTGGGAGAAACATACCTAACACAGCATTCATAATTATAATATTTTAAGAGATTTTACAAATCAGTAAGAAACAGAAATCCACCCAATAGGGAAAATGGGAAAGCCTCTGAACAGGCAATTCATATAAGAATAAATATAAATGGATGATAAACTTATAAAAAGATGCTCAACCTCAACAGTAATCAAGAAAATTTAAAATTAAAATGAGTTTTTAATCCATCAAATTGAAAATTTAGAAAGACTGATAATATACAAAGCAACAATGACACAGCCATAAAAGACAGGTACTCAGGTGTGCTATTTATGGAAATGTAAACTGATATAGGCTTTTGGGGGTACAATTTAATACATATCATTTAAGTCTGTGGTCCCCAACCCCTGGGCCAAGGACTGGTACCAGCACATGGCCTGTTAGGAACTGGGCTGCACAGCAGGAGGTGAGCACCAGGGTAAGAGCGAAGCTTCATCTGTATTTACAGCCACTCCCCATCACTCACATCACCGCCTGAGCTCTGCCTCCTGTCAGATTAATGGCGGCATTAGATTCTCATAGGAGCACGAACCCTACTGTAAACTGTGCATGTGAGGGATCTAGGTTGTGTGCTCCTCGTGAGAATCTAATGCCTGCTGATCTGAGGTGGAGCTGATGCTGTGATGCTAGCGCTGGGAAGCGGCTGCAAATACAGATTATCATCAGCAGAGAGGTTTGACTGCACAGTAAGTGTAATGTGCTTGAGTCATCCTGAAACCACCCCCCAATCCCTGGTCCATGGAAAAACTATCTTTCATGAAACCGATCCCTGGTGCCAAAAAGGCTGGGGACTGCTGCTGTAAGTCTTAAAGTAAGCCACTGATTTCATGCTAGAAATCTAACCCACAGAAGTACACACACAGATGCACAAAGATGTATGTATATACAGACATTGTGGCATTATTTCTAATGTTGAAAGATTTTAAACAACCTAAAAATCTTTCCATAAGGGAATGATTAAATAAATCAAGTGGAAAACTATGCACCTGTTAAAAACAATTTTATATGCTTACATGGAAATTTCCTCAAGGCATATTGATAGGGCCAAAATGTGTTACAGAATAATTTATAAAATATTTATATCAGTTATATACATTTATATGCATACATATATATCCAGATATACAAAAACTTATTAACTGTGATTACCTTTGGTTAATGAGATTAATGGGATAGCAGGATACAAAATGAGAACTTTTTTTCTCAATTCTGTGCTTTAAAAAATCACAATGATTTCTTGTGAAATGTAATTACAGTTTTTTATAGAATACATGTCACATGGGAGGCACTGAGAACTTCTCAGAGCAATGATACTGCATAAATTCAAGGTATTGATATTATCATACTCATTACTATTGTCAGCATCCTTATCCTTCATGGCTATCAACCCTGATACTCTGATATACTTTCCATTAGAGAAATTTCAACAAGATTTGCAAATAGAAGGTCATTTATTCACAGAGCATGCCTTTGAGGCAAGGCTATAATTCCAAAGCACAGACATAATAAATGACTTGCCCAGAGTCTCAAACAAGTCAGGAAATGATCCAGAGCCAGGATTCCACTCTTGTACAAATAAATATATATACCGGCTCTCAGTGCAGCACTATAAATAACCCCATCCCCTGGCATTTCAGTCTCTCCCCAAGTAATTGAGTGTTTAAATGACTTGCAAACCTTCACTTTGACTTTAAAAATTGCCTATATCTGGCATTCTTTTTAAAGGAATGGCTTTTAAAAGTTTAACATGAACTTTCCCAAGAAAGTTAAGAGAGTAAGACTAGCTTTCACTTTCTATAAGAGGACAACCCTAGAAGAACATGGTGTTCTTCCAAATGATGGTTCTGATTATATTACTTAGTATGAGATCAATAACTTAACAGGAGTACTCTATAACTGCATTATCCCAATTCTGAAGACTTTCTTAAGAAAAGGAAGCATAGAAAGCACTGATTTGAATCAGGAAAACTGATCCAAGTACTGCCTCTTCCAATAACTACATGTGTGACCATGAATAACTCCATCAACTTCTCTAAATCTCAGATTCCTCATTTGTAAAATGGGAATAAGAATACCTTTCTGCTTAACTAAATGGGCTGCCTCCAGGTTCAAATAAGCGAGACAATGTGAAGGTACTCTGTAAAGTTCCAGATAAATTATTATTAACATGTGAAACCCGAGTTCTCAATACAAGTAAACCTCCCTGTGCCTCGACTCCCAAATACTGAAAAAAAAAATCTGATTTGCTATATTTGAGCCTCTCAATATGGGGCCAAATAATTTGGTTCTTTTCTAGACCAGCAATTTTCAACTGCAGTGCCTAGAAAAGGAGTATGTGACATTTGTGATATGTGTCACAATTTAAAATGACAAAGTGATAAGCCTTTTATAAAGAGTATTACACTAGAGATGTTGCTTATTGCAATATCTGCCATAGCCTTTTTGTGAGTCAACTGCCCCTTCCTTCAGCTTCTGCTGTTCACATGATCCTGCTCTTCCTCAACCACAGACAGAGCTGGATGAAAAGGTGGGCAGTTGCGCAGCTGCCCAAATCATTTATCCATAAGTGGCACTGAGCTATCACTGGAATAATTCCTAACTATACAACTAATTAAGATTTCATAGGGAAATTCTTACACAGGTAGAGAAATGTAAATTTGCCCCTGCTTGAAACACAGTTCATGGAAGTAGAAACTAAAAACAATAGTATTAATCTGTTAACCCAAATAACATAATTTTCTTTTAAAAAACCTTTCTAAAAGAAAATTATCTTTACTTGGAAATAGAATATTGCAATGGGAGTACATGTGCCATAGTAAATCATGTGCATATTCAAGGAGGTAAAGGAAGACAAAGGTTATCAAAGGAAAAAATGAGAAGGAATACATGAGTGTTTGGCTACAAAGATCAATAATAAGGGTGACACCCTCCAAGACCAGACAGGCAGAAGCTGGGCAGATGTCCTCGCAAAATATTTTTTGTGTAAGATTGTGGTGGCCTTTGTGCAAGGTTGTGGCTTTTGCAGTCTTTTGTGATAGTTTTTGTTATCAGGCATTCATGCATGAGAACCTTCTCTTCATGACCTTCCTGGTTCTGTTTGTAAGATTTTTTTTTTAAACTAGTCACTCCATTTTGATTCTGACAACTTTCACAAATCTAACATTTATTGGATATTTATTACATACCAGGTCCTATGTCAAGTGCTTTACATGCATTGTTTAATTTAAACCCAGCAATCATTATGTGTTGTTTTTAAACCTATTTTTCAGATGAAGAAATTGAGATGCTCAAGAGTAGACAAGTAGCAGATAGTGGAGGTGTGTTTGAAACGGGTCTTCCTCCAGGATCTACACTCACTATGCCTTACAGCCCTCCTTAAGTCTAGCTAAGTGCATCATATGTATTCGTGTCTTGCATTTATGCAGGAACAATTCAATGAAATTCATCAAGTAGACTAAATCCAAAATCAAATAACTTATGGATAGTGCTGTTGGCCAGGAACCAGTGATCAATTTTCAAATACAGATTTTAAACCTTTTAGTACATCTTCAAAGAATGTGTCTGGTTCAAAAAATTGCAAAAGAAAATAAATTAAATACTATAGAAAAAGTGAAATATACTGCCAAATTGTTTCAAAATATTAACACTGCTTAAGGACTTGTCTATAATTTTAATTAATGGAAAATTAGTGTTTTACCACCCTCATGAAACATGTTAAAATATTTAAAGAACACTTTTGAAAGGTGTATCAGAGTTCAATTGTAAATAACAGATTTCACTTTACCTAATTTAAACAGAAAGGTATTTACTAGGAGAAATTGGGGGTTTATAAAATCACTGGAATGGCTGGCAGAAGAGAGATGTGGCCGCAATTTCAGGAACAACTTCCAGAACAACATTACAAAACTGTCCCAACATGGGCACCAGGCTTCTCCCATACTTAGGGAGTTGCAGAGTCAAGAAGCCATCACTCTCTAGCTGCTGTCTCTGCCATGATCTGAATCAGCTAAATGGATGCCCTGCTCCATCTGTCTCATCACCCATGAAATTAGGGGACTGAACGCCTGTACCTCTGCTAAAACTGTCTCAGAAAACTAACACCTGCCAGTGGAAATAACAGAAGGGACAGAAATACAAACTCCACATCAAAATGTTCACTTTTAACTTCCATATATCCCTAAGATACATCTGTTTTACAGAAACCAGGTTTTATGAATACAAGCAGTAAGATCTTCTGGAACATATAGTCTCTAGGTTTCTAGTCTCAAGCAGTAAGCTAGTAGGGAGCTGTAGGTGAGTTAAATACACCAATCTGTGATGTCAATGACAATCAGACACCAAATGATTAGCCAGTCTATAGCACCCACCCATCTTGCTCAAGCTCTTACGACAGTTCAGGGTAGAGACTCAACTTAAGGGCGGCTCACCCAAAGGTAGGCCAGTGGTCCATGACCTGATGAGAAAACATAACTTGAGACAATCAGATTCTTCTGTTAGGATTTGGGATTGGGACACTCAAGGACTGAGCCAGTGAAGTGAGGGCACGACAGATTTTAGCTCAAGAAGATTGAGGGTCAGAATGATGATGGGTCATGTGTCAGCAGACAGCATTATACACGTATTATTGAGAATATGGAGGTAAATGCCAAAAGACATGACATAAAATGTCACAAGAGGTTGCATCTGAAAAAGGGGTAAGGAATTTTTTTGTTGTTATATATAATCCTTTTAGTACTACTTGAAGTTTTGAACTCTAGGCTTCTATTACTGGGATAAAAATTAAAATGGAAAACTAAACAACAAAACAAATACCTCGGCCAGGCGCGGTGGCTCACACCTGTAATCCTAGCACTCTGGGGCCAAGGCGGGAGGATCTTTTGAGCTCAGGAGTTCGAGACCAGCCTGAAGCAAGAGTGAGACCACATCTCTACTAAAAATAGAAAGAAATTGGCTGGACAACTAAAAACATATAGAAAAAATTAGCCGGGCATGGTGGCACATGCCTGTAGTCACAGCTACTCGGGAGGCTGAGGCAAGGAGGATTGCTTGAGCCCAGGAGTTTGAGGTTGCTGTGAGCTAGGCTAACGCCACAGCACTCTAGTCTGAGCAACAGAGCAAGACTCTGTCTCAAAAACAAAAAAACAAAAAACAAAAAAAAACAAATACCTCAAACTTGGGCCTTTAAGTCAGAACAACAAACCTACATATCACATGACCACTAGCTGAAGAGACGGAGCTCCAGACATTTCTGTCCTTACTTGCCTCACTTCCCACCTAGCCCCTCCACTGCTATAAAACATTTTTTAAATTAAAAAGCAAAACTAGTTTAAGGAAAGCGTTGAATGCCAATTTAAGGAGTTGATCACTCCAACGACTTTGAGTAAGGAGATAACTTTGAGTAAGGAAATGACTTTAATGTCTGTATTTTAGATAAAGTGCTTATCTATGTAGAGGATAAATTTAATACTGATTGGCTGGTAGCCAGGAGATTGGTTATGAGATTGAAAATAGGACTAAATTGATGGCAATGGCATTGGAGAGAAAAAGCTGGTTAAAGAGATATAACAATGTAGGACTTCTTGGTGGTTGATCAGATATGAGGAACAAGAAAAATAAATTTAGTGAGTATCTCCCACTTTCCCATCTGTCCAGAATCCCTTCCTAAAAGGCACTGTCCCCTCGCCCATTCCATGAGATTCTGGTAGTGAATCAGAGTAAACTCATGTCCTCAAAACTGAAGGAGATGTATCCCAAGTTGGCCACTCAGCATTCTCCTTCCCTGGACAGTGTGTTTAGTTCACAGACATAACCCAAAACGAATGAAAGTTCATTCTGGGAACCTTTCTACCAGTTTGTTGGGGAAGATGCTCTCTCTCCCCATAAGTTTGGGATGCCAAAGGCCATCACCCTGACATACAGATAGGGCCTATCAAGAAGACAGAAAGTCAAACAGACATCATTTGATTAAACCCATCCACACCTGTACCAATAGGAGCCAGGAAATTAACTTTTTTGCTTATGATTGTTTACATTGGATTTCTATCATTTGCATAAGAAAGACAACTTATTAATGGGGAGTCAAAGATGTTAATTTACATATCAACAAATATTTACAATGTTCTACCAAATGAACAGTTTACTGTCCAGCATAATGGGAGATAAAGAGGAATTCTAAGACATGTCCTATGCACCTGGAGATCTATTCCAGCCTTGTCACTAATTATCAATGTGACATCAAAGTCATGCGATAGCTCTAGGATTCATTCTTCTCTTCTATAAAACTGAGGAAAAGGAGGATTGCATTGTATTATTTTCTAAAGATTTTTCTTCAGCTCTAAAGTTTTTATGATTCTATGCTATGACATAGAAGAATTAGTGAGTCACTGAGGGTTCTAAAATATGGAACACTGGCATGCAAAACCCATGAAAAGAGACTGGAAGCTACCAAGACGATGGTAAAAATTCAGAAGGAACATTTCTTGAGCCTGACCTAGAGAACATGTAAAAGTGACTAAGGGAAGAGGATGAACATAAGAAACATTAGAAGAAAGTAACAATTTGATGCCTGTATATATAAATATGAAGGTGAGTCAAGAGTTACTCCAAGTTTGCTAGTCTGGGATATTAAAAGAACAATAAAATCTTTAAAAAAAATGAGGGGTCATTGGGAAAGTACAAGTATTGGGAGAGAATCAGTTATATTTTGAACATGCTGAATCTTAGCTGTTGGTATATATTAAAATAGAAAGTCTACAGACTTGAAAATTTAGAGTTAAAGTTCAAGCGAGAGAGAAGTCAGGACTTACATTATATTTTTGAGAATAATTGAACATAGATGGAATAGTGAAGGTCCTGGGAGTGAATAAAAGTTATAATAAAAACTAATAATTAGCCAGGCGCAGTGGCTCACACCTGTAATCCTAGCACTCTGGGAGGCCAAGGCGGGTGGATAGCTCAAGGTCAGGAGTTCAAGACCAGCCTGAGCAAGAGCGAGACCCCGTCTCTACCATAAAATAGAAAGGAATTAATTGGACAACTAAAAATATATGTAAAAAAAAAAATTAGCCGGGCATGGTGGTGCATGCCTGTAGTCCCAGCTACTTGGGAGGCTGAGGCAGAAGGATTGCTTGAGCCCAGGAGTTTGAGGTTGCTGTGAGCTAGGCTGATGCCACGGCACTCACTCTAGCCCGGGCAAGGTAGTGAGACTCTGTCTCAAAAAAAAAAAAAGTGATGTGATCTGCAACCATCATCAATATCTGGGATTATCTTTGTGCCTTTAAATGATTACTTTTAGTCTGAGACCTGTAAATTTTATTATCCTCTTGGGTGTCCTCTCTGTCATGTTTTAGGTATCGTGCAGATACAAAATTTGCTATATAGTTTTTTTTTAAAAAGTGATGTGATCAGGCCGGGCGCTGTGGCTCACGCCTGTAATCCTAGCACTCTGGGAGGCCGAGGCGGGCGGATTGCTCAAGGTCAGGAGTTCAAAACCAGCCTGAGCAAGAGCGAGACCCCGTCTCTACTAAAATACAAAGAAATTAATTGGACAACTAAAAATATATAGAAAAAA
>CAUYMX010002000.1:0-32313 GCA_963573855.1 Lepilemur septentrionalis | reverse complement strand
TCAGCCTCCCAAGTAGCTTGGACTGTGGGTGCATGCCACCACGCCCAGCTAATTTTCCTATTTTTAGTAGAGATGGGGTCTCACTCTTGCTCAGGTTGGTCTTGAACTCCTGACCTTAAGCAATCGTTTGGCCTCGGGCCTCCCAGATTGCTAGGATTACAGGTGTGAGCCACAGCGGCTGGCCTCAACACTTCATCTTTATCCAGTGATTGTGCCAAATGCTTGTAATTGTTAAAAAGAATCCATTATTCATCACACATAACAATACAGTGTAGAAATGGTTCACTTTTATGTCGTTACAGCAAAGAGAGGCAAGCTTTGAGAGGATTTCTCTTCTGATGCTCGTTTAATTCATGCAGGACCCATCCATCTATTCTTTACCTTGCCCATTTGTTTCAAATGGAACAATGTTGTTGGAATAGTAACGTCAAACCTTGCTGCTAATTCACACACAGGTTGAGATGGATTCGCTTCCAGTACAGCTTTCAGCTCATCTTTATCCACGTTGGTCTTCGGTCGCTCATGTGGCTCATTTTAAAGATTAAAATCACCAGAACGGAACTTCTGGAACCATTGATGTACTATGCGATCATTAGCCACATCTTTCCCAAACGCTTTGCTGATATCTTGAGCTGTCTGCACCGCATTGGTTCCACAAGGGAACTCATATTCAAAAATAACACGAATTTTTTATTTATCCATGGTTTCACAAAAATTGCTCTAAAAAATTTGAAAGATAATCACAAGCCAAAAACCGTGGACTTGAAAGAATGTAGATGTATCATACCTTCAAAATAAAAATAAAAACATGTGTCAAAGTGAAAATGTCAGATACCAACTGTCAAACTTAGTACTTGAGGACATCGGACATTTCATGCTTAACGGCCTAATAGTTTGCTTTATTGCCTCCTTGTGGCAATGGACGTGTGTGATAATAAAAAGAAAATGGTAATGGTTCTCTAGTTTTAATAGTAGAAAACTGTCATATTTTGATGGGGGGGCTCTTACTGGGTGTTGGAGACTCGATACGTTTTCCTGTGAAAATGGGTTTTTGAGGAAATAATCTTTTCTCTTTTCCCTGGGTGACTTGTCTTTGTAAGGGTGCAAGTCCTAGGTTGACAGCAGAGTCTGCAGTCCTCGTCTGTGCCTTGGGGTAGTAACTGCTGCCACCCTGTGAGTCGTCCTGCAGACCAGCAGGAACGTCTGTGGGTGCCTGGCACGCGGTCAGTACACGGAGCTGGTGGTGAGACCGCAGGGCCCCGTGTCCTCAGTGCTTGAAAGATTGTGAAGCAGCCGGAGAGCTGGCCTTCGGGGCACCACGGCGTGTTTCCTTAGTAACAAGATTGCTGTCCTCTTACCAGCTGTGCCGCTGCCAGGCCCCTCCCCCACAGAAATCGCATGGAGCAAACGTGCTCCAACTGGGGGAATGTGTGTGCCCGTATGGTTTTGATACATATTTGGCTGGTTATGACATTAGAAGAATTAATCACGTGACAGATATAAAGGTTGTTTTGTACGAAACTGTAAGTAATTAACGGTGATAAATTTCCCCAGCCAAGAAATAAACATCTGATGTGAATTGGAAGCAACGTCATTTGGTTTATAAAAGCTTTTGTTTAGGGGAGAGCCATTGTAAAGCTAGTGGCATTTGGCATCTAGGAGGCCCACAGATGTGGCTGAGCCTAGGGAACAAATCAGACTCTGTGTCCGCTGTCAACCTTGGCGTGACTTAGAGCAGGCTGCAGGGCACTGTGTCTCTCCGTCACCTTCTTTCTGCCTTCACGCCCAGTGGCTTCATTCAACTCTGCTGTTTCGGTGTTTCCACTATTTTTCTGGCGTTTTAGGCTGGAAATGTTAGAGCGAGAGGCCCCAGTCTGTTAGCAAATCTTGTGTGTTTGTTTCCAGTCTGCCACATGTGCGTCTCCACCTTTTGGGCCAAGGTTTCTGAGGTCACTAGTGGAAGGAAGAATCAACTCAGCAGAGACTTGGCCGACCCCCTTCTTTCAGGATTTCATTGGTAGTTTCAGAATTCTTTCCCCTACAACAGGAGCATGTGTGTTCTCTCTGTCCATCTCTCTCGTTCTCTCCCCGCCCCTTTCTGGCTCCAGAAGATCAGAAAGTAGTTCCTAACAAACAGGTGGCGACCTCTGGTCTAGACTTGGCTTTGGCTCTGGTCTCTACTTCAGTTGCTATAGTGATGTACTCATCAATATCAACTTTCTTTAATGCCTGCTACTTTTCTCTCTTAAATGGCTTTCTAATCTATGCCAACACCCTGCTCTGCACCTGGATTCTTGTAGGTTGTCTCCCTGATCCAATAATTCTCACAGTGAACTTTTCCTAACAGGTGACAATCAGCCACTCCCTTGGCAACCACTGCCCTCCCCTTCCTCTGCCCATCTGATCCCTGCTGGCTTGTCCCACTTCATCACTTCTTTTCCTGCCGATTCAGCCCTCCTGCTCCCTCTGGGTCTGCCTTTTACATGCCCCCTGCCACCAGGCTGTGAGACCTTCTCTGGCACTGGCTTCACTCATGCTGTCACCTGCCTGGAGTGCACCCCCAGCTGGCCACAGTCCAGCACTCAAGTCCCACTTCCATGGTGCATCCCTGTGGCCTTCTCTGGCCGTTCGTCCAAGTGCAGGCTGAGCTCTCCTTTCCTGAGCTCCCGTTTGTGTCAGTACCGTCCAGGGAACTGTGGTGCATCTCTGCGGGGTCTTAGGGAATGTCTAGCCCAGCCAGCTCTTTCCACAGTTGAATTAACGGAGACCTGGACAGGTGACGTCCGTTCTAGACTGCACAGCAAGTGCAGGGCAGAGCTGGAGCTAGAAGCCTCTCAATTTTGCCCATGGGACTTGAAAGAGAAAGAAAGAGAAATCACTGTCCCTTCCCATTTACAAAAATAAGACATTTTCATATATTAAAATTTACCCATCAATGCACTGTCCAGAAATAATCCCTGTTATTTGTTCATATATATATTTCTTTGTTTTGGTTAGCTTTTTAGTTTGGTAAATTTTTAAAAGTGAAATAGTATAATGAAAGCCTATGTATCCATCTACTAGCTTTAACAGTGGTTGGTATTCTTCCTTTCTTATTTCATCTGTCTCCAGAATATTTTTAAAAATAAACATTTAATTGAGGTACATTATCTAGGTGTTTTAAAAACAAATTCCAGGCATCATATCATCTATCATCTGAAAATATTTGAATATATCTCTATAAAAGGCAAAACAAAAAAGATAAAGTGAAAGCATAATCACAATACCGTTATATTCAATAAAATAAACTTGTGTATGTTACATATAATTTTTTAATGACTACTTGGCTAACATTTTATGACTATTTAAAATTAATATTTTTGAGTAATTACTAAGTGAATGTCACTTAATTGTCCCAGCAGTCCCGTGAGGAAGGTTCTTTTATTTTCTCCATTTTACAGATGAAAAACCTGGATTACAGGTTAACTTGCACAAGACAGATAATATGGTTATTAAGTGGTGGGGCTAAGAATCAAACCTAAGTCTGGCTGTTTCTTGTTACATCCAGAATTCTTTCCCCTCAACGTTTATATACAGAGAATTTCTTTGTATCCCTAAAAACATTGTTCTGAAACAGTTTTCATGGCATCATGGTAGTCTGTCATCTGCCAGAATTTATTTGACAATTCTCTCTTTTTTGGACAATGAAATTGTTTCTAGTTTTTTTAATTATTATGAATAATGCTACAGTGAACACTTTTGTTCATAAGTTTTGGAATTCATCTCTACTACTTTTTTAAGGTTAGATTTTTATAAATGAAATTACTCTAGGAATCTTATAATTGTTTCATGCAAGTTAGTTTTGCCTAGAGGTTAAGTAACATGCCTAAGAATACAGTGATAAATGACTGGCGGAACCGGAAGTAAAGTCATGTTTTCAGTCATTCTTTTAGCACATGCTTATTGAACACCTAATAAGTGTCATATGCTAGCTAAGTATTGAGGCTTCAGGATGTCTGAGACCTGATGTCCCTCTTCTCAATGCCTGGGTGGTTTTGGACTCTTTCCCATGTACCAGTTAAACTATGGGAAGTGTTTCCACTAGTGGTAGAGGATTGAAGTGGTAGACTTAAGGAAGTTAATATATGATATAATAATTTTAAAAACTGATTTAAAAATTAAACATTTAAAGATACTGGAAAGTGTCCAAAAGCAGACAGATACCACTGGAAGGGTTTAATCTTAACACTAGTGGGAAAGTGTAAAAATTGGTAGCTTGTGTCTTTTCAGCCCAAATTTTGTCCAAATCTGGCTAAAGATGCCAGAAAGCAGAGTTCAGGATGATAAAGGCAGCTGGAAATTTAAAGGGAAAAATCAAAGCAGTGGGAGAATTGCAGGAATGAAGCCCAAATTCTTGAGTGTGAACTCTCCCAAATCCCTGGTAACAGTTGAAGTATGCATATGTTAAGGAGACCTGAGTAGGGCCAGTGAGGAAGCGAAGACTAGAGAGAAAGACACCCTTGAAAGACAGAGTTATGTGGGGCCAGACTTGTGATTTTGCTGCTCTTTAAAATCAAGTGCATCCTTAACCATATGCAGTGTTGGTGGCATAAGACTGAACCTTTAGGAGCTTAAAGTTTCAGAGGATAGAGCAGCTGGAAATCAGTGGGAAAGGGAGTAGGAATTTCTAGAAGCAAGGAAATCATAGAAAGGGTCCCAGGTCTCTTGATTTCCTTTGGTGATCACCAAATTACATAGGCACAGTGGAGATCAGCACTAGGGTGCTAGGTTTAAAAAAGTGGGGAAACCATAAGAACAGAGCAGAGGTATCAGTTTCTACATGCTGCAGTTTGAATCTAGTCAAGTTACTGCCTATAACAACAAATTAACTTACTTCAGAACCCAACAGAATATAGTGTTGCTACAGTGTATTATCAACAATGTGCAGTTTTCATCCATCATTACTGCACATGCAAAGAAAAAGGAAAGTGAGACTCTTAGGAAATAAGGCAGTCAAGAGGAACTGACTCCAGGTAGAACCAGGTGTTAGCTTTAGCAGACAGAATATAAAAAGCTATCATGAAATGGTTAAGGTGGCAAATTTTGTAAGGTGTTTTTTACCACAATTATTTTAAAAAGCTATTAAAAATATGTTCAAAGAATGAAAGGAAAATGTGTCAGAAGAGTTAAAAGAAAATACAGTGTTAATGAATGCACAGACAGGAAATCTTAACAAAGAAATGTAAACTACAAAAATGGAAATTCCAAGACAACTGGATATTCCTAATAAGAAAAAATTATGTACTCTGACCTCACACCAATCACCAAAATTAAGTCAAAAATGGATTATGGACCTAAATATAAAACTTACATCTATGAAACTTACAGAAAAAAAGCATAGAGGAAAATCTTTGTGATCTTGCAAAAGGCAGTTTCTTAAATCCAACACAAAAATCACGGGCCATAAAAGGAAAATTGATAAATTGAACTTTTCCAAAATTAAGTCTTTACTGTTCAAAAGACCTCTTTAAAGCAACAAAACTCAATCCACACAATGAGTAAAAATACTCCTGTACATCTTTCTGATAGTGTACTTGCACCTGGAATATATAAGCACTTCTTACAATTTAATAACAAAAAGGCAAACCTTTAAAAATGGGCAAAAGATATGAGCAGACACGTCATAAAAGAATGTACAGGAATGGCCAGCAAGTGTATGGAAAGATGCTTAGCATCTTTTGTCTTCAGAGAAATGCAAATTAAAACCACCCAAAGGTACCACTACATACTCACTAGAAAGGCTAAAATATAAAAGTCTGATATTTCCAAGTGTTGGGGTGAGGATGTTTGGTGACTGAAATTAATTTTTACAATCCTGGTAGAAATTTAAAACAGTTTCTTAAGTTAAACATATACCTACCTTGCGTCTCAGTCGTTCTCCTATGTATTTATCCAAGAGAAATGAAAACACATGTCTACAAAAAGACTTGTGCATAAACATTCATAGCAGGTTTATTTGTAATAGCTAAAAACTATAAAACAACCCAAATGTCCAAACACAGTTGAATGGCCAAGTAAGAGGTGGCACGTCTGTACTAGGGAATGTGACTGACCAGGAGAGAAAACTGGGGGCCACTTACAACAGCATGGGTGGATTCCAAAATCGTGTTGCGTGAGAGATGCTAAACACAAAGAATGTATGCTGTAGGCTTTCACTTATATGATTGTTTAGAAAATGCTAGCTAATTTATAGGGACAGGAAACGGGTCACTTCTTGGCTTAGGGGGAGCTGAAGATGGGCAGTACTCTAAAGGGGCACTAAGAAATTTCTGGGAATGATGGAAATATTCTGTATCTTGTGATGGTGGCCTTTCTGTTGTGTACTTCTTTTACACTTGTCGAACCGGCCAGTTACAATGGATGCACACAGTTCGTTTCCTCTCCCCTCTCCCGCACTCTTGCGTAGTGTGGGCATCAGATGGAAGTTCCAGACAGGGGCAACCCTCTTTATGTCCAGCACTTCCTGAGGTGGCTTGAAGGATGATCAGGCCAGTTCTTGGGCAGGGGGAGGAGTGGTAGAGAGTGTCTTCCAAAACATCGGGCAAAATCAAGGCCAAAGCCAAGCTGTACTTTAAAAATCCTTATGAGGGGCCCCTAATCCAGTCCTAGTCAGAGAGTCAAGGCTGACGAAAAAACCAATCCAGATCTCTAGGGCCACCTGACCATCAGCAGCATGTGTCCACGGCTCTGCCTCCCTCCAGCCCAGAGCGGCAGGTGAGGGGTTACAGTAATCATTTCACTGCGTCACCTGCTCTGAGGATGGACAAGACCCCCACCGTCTAGGAACCAGCTGACCAACATGAACGTAGTACCATCCTGGGTGATGATATGAGCAATGTCAAAACCTGAACCTGTCTTGGGCAATAATTTTGAGTCCGTACCTAATGAAAACCCGAGTTTCATGGTATGTTACTTCACATGTCGTGAATACAGATAAACACCTAAATATTAATCTGTATGGAAGAAGACACCAAAATGTAAAGTTACTGACTGGCTGGTTGCACTAACCTGGGTCCCGTTCCTTTCGGGAAACCCTCCCCAGCTCTCCCCACAAACGGTCCCCTGCCTGACCCCGCAGACGCCAGCCAGAAACCTCCCTACAAATGACCGCAAACTATACCTCCTTAAAGGTGTTTTCCAAGCTCATTGGGAATAGTAAATAGTAAGTTAGAGATAAAGGAATACTGATTCATGATTATCTGTCAAACACATAAAAATACATGAATCGAAAAGCAAAACCAGACGAAAAGTTACCTGGGAAGCCTGGTCTGCCGGGCTCTGTGTGAACCCGAGTGGCTCTTGGACCGTCTGAGCGTTGGTGTGCGCCGCCAGGCACGGCCCTGAGCCACATGTGCCGTGCAGCACGGAGACGTGGCTTGTCTCAGCCGAGGTATGTGCTAAACATATTACACGTATGCAATTTGGAAGGCACAGTGCAACAAAAAAGAATATCAAGTATCTTGATATTTCTAACATGGATAACTTGTTGAAATGATGGTATTTGGATGTATTGGGTTAAATTATATATTTTAGCATCAATTTCCCTTGTTTATTTTTTCTTTTTCAATGTGGGTGTATAAGACAATTGAAAATTCCACATGTGGTTCAAGGTTTATTTCTATAGAACAGCCCTGTGCTGGTCTATGGGGACAGTCAAGGTGACAACGTCATCAGTGAGTGGCCCCTGCTCAGGAAGAGCTCCCCACAGGGCTGTCCTAAACCTGTGACGTGCCCTGCCCAGAGCTGCCTTCACTGAAAGCTCAGTCAAGTTAGAAAGTTGTTATTGTTATTATTTATTACATTATTATTGTTTATTATATTATTATTATTAAAATGGTAATATATGTTCACTGCAGAAAATTTTAGGCACTCCAGATGAAAATAAAAACTGAGACTCTTACCACTGAAAGACAACCACTGTTAAGGTTAAATTTCAACATTAATGTTTTGATAAATATTTTTTCAGTCTCTGTATACACTTAATTTTTAAAAAACCAACTAGAATCGCACTGTTTTGTAATCTCGCCAGCAGTTTGATTTTTCCCAAGGCATTGGGTGTGTCGTTTTATGAGTCGCTGCTTCTTTCTGTCTTCTATTAGTATTTGTTTTCTTCTTCTGTTAAAACCCATTCATGTTAATTTTCAAGCTGCCGGTTTTTTGTGTTGTTTTGTGTTTTGCGGTGAGATTCTTTAACCTTTTTCTGGGAAGGTCTGCAAACTCACTGTGGGGGCCCCTGCCACAGGATGCCAGGACACCTGCTTGCTGTTTCCAAGGTCTGCTGATGTTTTTCTTAGCCAGTAGCACAAAATGTGTCATTAATTGGACCTCCCTCCCATCCTTTTGAAATTCTAAGATCTTGCTTCATTGTTGTCGATTCTCAGTTTCAAAAGACGGAACTGAATGTTCTCTCCGCGAATGTCAGTTCCCACCTGACAGCAGGCGTGGGCTCCGCTGAGCAGATGCTTCTCGGTGCATGCAGCCCCCATCGGCACAGGTCACCCCCCAGGCTCCCGCCTGTGTGAAGCAGAGGTCGCAGACTGGAAGCCTGAGGGTCTCTCTCTTTTGCAGTTGTGTTTTATTCAGCCCAGATAGTGTCTTACAATTTTTTTTTCTTTTTCTTTTTTTTTTTTTTTGAGGCAGTCTTGTTCTGTTGCCCAGGCTAGAGTGCTGTGGCGTCAGCCTAGCTCACAGCAACCTCAAACTCCTGGGCTCAAGTGATCCTCCTCCCTCAGCCTCCTGGGTAGCTGGGACTACAGACATGTGCCACCACACCCAGCTAATTTTTTCTCTTTTTAGTAGAAACGGGTTCTCAGTCTTGGCTCAGGCTGGTCTCAAACTCCTGGTCTCAAGTGATCCTCCCGCCTCAGCCTCCCAGAGTGCTAGGATTATAGGCGTGAGCCACTGCGCCCGGCCTAATTTTAAAAAATTTTGTTTCCAACTTTTAACAAGCAAGAGCTTTCACACTGAAAATTGGGTTTCTTAGCTTTGCTGGAAAAGTAGGAGCCCTGACTTGTTCCTGCCCTGTGGGAGGTGGTCCCAGGGCACTGGGGTGACTTGGGAGCCCTCTGGTACAGTCTGGTTCAGTGCTGATGCAAGGGAAATGTGGTCTACTGGAACTGAGACCCCAGGCCCTGGAGCTGCCCTGCCACCTGTGAGATTCCAAGACGGGATTGCAGGGTGGATGCCGTGTGGGATTGCTGGGGGAGCACATGTGTCTTCCCTCCCACACCCAGAGCCCTCGGAGTCCAGGGCCTGGCCCCCACACCGCATCACGTGGCTGATGAAAGGGAGACCAGAATGCCACTGGCAAAGCATCAGCTGGAGAGAGGAGAGGGAAATTTTTATTATTTATTTATGTATGATCAAGATCATAGAGTGATTACTCCTTTTAAAGCCCAGCACTGTGGAATATCTGGAAAATCCCTTTGTGAGCACAATGAGGATCTTTTATTCTCTATCAGGGTGAATAGCTGTCTGTATCACCTCAGTTTCACAAACACACATAAATGAAATCCCCACTTCGTATCTGAACTGACCTTGTGTTTGCTTCTGTCGTAACCCTCGTCTCTTTCCCTGCTTCCTCTGGCTCAGGCAGTCAACATAGGATTCCTAAAAGCATCTTTACAAGACATAGAAAGCTTTTCTCTGACTTGGGTGAGGCTCACTTCATCTCTTCAAACATTTCTAGAGAGGGACAAGATGTATTCTGTGGGGTTAGAATGAGCGCCAGTGGGTGCAAGGTCCGCGTGGAGCAATCTTGGCATGATAAGAGGAAGGACTTTCTAACAGTGCCGTCTGAAGGTGACATCTCAGGGATTTTAGGCTTCCAGGGCCAGTGGAAGAGAAAGGGTAAGGAGTTGTGTTTGGGGAGTTTTGGAACATCTAGGTAGATGCATGGCCTCAAGCAACAGCTCTCAACCCTGACCACGTGTCAGACTCACCAGGGAGCTCTGAGAACACACATGCATGTGCACGTCACACACAATACACACGTGTGTGTACACACTCATGCATCCACTTACAGGCCCTCACGCACACACATATACACATATACCCCTAGATAGCAGCTGTAGAGATTCTGATTTCATTGGTCCTGGGTAGATTGGCATTGCTGTTTTTTCAAAGCTTCTCAACAGATTTGAGAACCCACCGAGCTAGTATACTCGCCTATTTCATCTTTCTTTCTTTTCTTTCTTTTGAGACGGTCTCGCTCTGTTGCCTGGGCTAAAGTGTAGGGTTGTCATCATAGCTCACTGCAGCCTCCAACTCCTGGGCTCAAGCAATCCTCCTACCTCAGCCTCCCACGTAGCTGGAATACAAGCATGCGCCCTGGCTAATTTTTCTATTTTCTGTAGAGATGGGGGTCTCCCTCTTGCTCAGGCTGGTCTCAAATTCCTGGCCTCAAGCAATCCTCCCACCTCGGCCTCCCAGAGTGCTAGGATTATAGGCGTGAGCCACTGTACCTGGCTGGTCCTACATGTTATGGAAGCTGAGTGAAATCAGTCTAGAAGAACAAAACTAAATCAGCTGAAAAATATTCTGCTTGTACATGGTAGCTTTAAATTTAGACGATATAAAAAGAACCATGGCACCTAATTGAAGGGATAGTATTTTCAAAAGTCTCACATTATCAGTACAAAGACATGAACCATCTTTTGAAGGGAAGATGTTGGTTGCTGATGACACCTTTAGTGTTTTTTAGACTGCACAGCAACATCTGGAACGGATCAGATAATCAGTTTTGTGGCTTAGAAGTAGCAATATAAAGAAACACATCACCTATGAGTGAGGGCAAGTGTTATTTTTATGAAACTGTGAGTTGTTGTTAAAAAAAAAAAAAAAGAAAGAAACCCTACCACACATCAGGAAGACACAGCTGCAGGTAGAATGCTCCTTTTTCTGCAAGGGAGGTTGCCGGGAGCCAGGCTCAGTGCTTGAGTTCGTCTTGCCAGCTGTGCCGGTGCCGCACACTCTGCTAAGGGTGGGGCTGATGCTTGGTCACCTCCTGGACCACTGTGGTGGTGCGGAGTCCTTAGAAATGTGGGAGAGAAGCACTCACAGTGAGGCCGAGTTTGTTTCCAGCTCTGCCCCGTTTTCCTCGTGGGACTTGCCGTGCACGTCTTTCCCCGTAGGTGGTCTGGTGCCGCGGCTGCTCCTCTGTCTGAGAACGGACGCAGGCCCTGGTTGTGCAAGGTGCTCTCCTTTGTCTCGGGTTTCCTTATCTTCAGGGAACTGGACTTAACGGGAAACCAGGTAGGCAGTTAAGGACTCCGCCGTGGTGAGGAGAGTTAGTTCAAGTGTTCTGTGGAGTTGATAAACGGGAGGTTTTCTGGCAGATTTCTCACTGTGAAATTAACAAACCCGTCGCTTGCCGTGGGTTCAGAGAAGCACTTGGTTTTTACTCTAGGCCACGTAAGAGGCTGCTCCGGGCACCTTGTGTTTGCAGCAGAGTGCTGCTATTTCTTGGGGGTGAAATGCAAAGAAATTTCAAGTACCTCAGAGAATTTTCTGCCCATTTTTAAAGGAATGAAGTGGTATGAAGGGGGAAATACAGCTCTTCGCAAACTCCTGGTTGTAGAAAATCAACTTAGTTTTCGATAACCCCCCAGATCCTGTTTATATTAAATAACACCTACCTAAGAAAACTTTAAAAGTTGGGCATTAGCAAAGCCAGAGGTATTTTACTTGTCTTCTTGTGACAGAAGTTAGTGAGAAGTCTTCTTTGTGTGTGTGGTGAATGGCTGTGTGTGGTATGGATCACTGCACTGTTAGCTGTGTTAGCTGTCCTTGGTTGTGTGTGGATGCGTCTTTCAATACACGTTAGAAATTGTGCTGCAAGCAAGGAAGATGTCCAGTCCCCGCCGGGGTCCTGGTCCTTCCTGTACCTGCAGTGTGAGGCTGCTTCCGGGGAGGATGCTGACAGCCACAGGAACACAGCCCACACCCGCCACCACCGCCTGGCCACCTCCAGCTAGCTGTGCCTCTGTCTCCACAACTGACCTGGACTTTCACTGCCAGGGGCTGATGGCAGAACCGTTCAGAACAAGGGATTCGATGGAGGAAGAAGAGTAAAGAGATGTGTTGCTAGCCGTTCTTGGCAAAATGCAGGTTAGGAAGCTCAGTGTAGTAGTAACCTAAATATTACCGGACCAAGAGAGTTGTACCATTTACCTAGAACACCATACATCCAAAACTCAAAAGGAATTCTTGATCATTGTTCTTAATCCTTGTTGGCCATTGCTTCAGCACATATGTTGAGTGCCTGCTGTATACTAGGCACTGTTAGGCCCCAGGTATACAGTGGTGAATGCGGTAGGCCTGGTCTGCCCTCTGGGAGTTCGCAGTCAGGGCTGGTCAGCCAGCCAACAAGTATGTTGTTGTCGGTACCTCTTTCCAAAACTGACTTGTCACAGAGCAGACAAGATCTTAGAATAGTTTAAATTAGCCCAGCTGGAAAAAGAATGCTATGTGGTATTTGTGAATTTCTGAGAAAGGAGTTTTCATTTGGTTGAATCTGTAAACTTAAACCACTCAACATTCTTTTAAAGAAAAAAATCTTATTGCTTCTTTCCTGGGCCCTGGGATGCTTATTTCTGTTGCTGAAATTGGGCTTTAAGGCTGATGGCGGCAGTGCTGGCTGCAGAAACAGATTTTTCCAGTTTGGTGAGGTCAGAGCCCGTTTTAGTCTGACTCTGTGGCCGTGAGTGCTGCTTCACACGTCCCCTTAGTGTCGCCACACGGCCCAGAGAGTTGTCATAAAACTTTCCTGGAGTGTGGTTTTCTAATAAATATTATCAAGTATCGGCTTGCATTCAGAAACACTTCCTTCATCGCAGTTCCTTAGCAAAGGTGGTGCCTCATTCCTGCTTCAGGACCTAGCTAAGCCAGACCATGCGGCACTGCAGAGCGGCTTCCTTGGTCTGTTGAACCTGACTGCGTCACGGCTGTCCTTGGCCATGGTGCCTCCGGACTGGAGTGTGGCTCAGACGCGCTGTCTGGCCTGAGGCAATGGCCGGCTGCGGTGCTGGTGTCTCTGTTCTGCTCTCACCCGTGGGGGAACCAGGACAGCGCTGGGCTTGGGAGAGCCCCTCCTATGTCCAAGAGGACCTGGGAGCAGCCCGTGCGCCTTTGCGCTGCCCACGGCCACAGGGCCCAGTGCTTGTTCTTTTTGTCATAATTTTCTTGTATCTGTTTTTCCTATATTACTTGGCACTTTAATCCCACCTGCTTCCTTACTTTGTTTTTAAATGATCTATACAAATTTGATGGGAGGACAAGAAAAAGGACGTTCAGAGAGTAAAGAAAGAGAACGTTCCAGTGTGAACACGAAAGGGACATTGGTGACGTGGAACTCTGTCGGGGCCTTTAAACAAAGGCCAGGACCCCGCCCCGCAGGCAGCCTTCCTGGACGTGGCCTTGCACATACCCCATTGTTGCCCTTCCCGTCTGTTCTTGATCTTGTCTACAGAAAACTGGACTCTTCCCATGGACTTTGGAATTAGCAAGTACCGATTTTTACTTTTTAAGGTGTAATAATTAGTATTCCCTCGAGCACATTAATCACAGTCCAACAAATGAGAATATTATTAGGCATCGAGCCAGGACAGCTGGCAGGTCCGACTGGCCAAACGTACAAGTCCGTAACTCAGGTGAGCAGAGTTGGTGACCCTGGAAAGTGGCTGATTGGCCCGACTCGTCCCAGCGAGCAAGCTGGCGAGAACGTTCCCCACCTCCGGGACGTGACGCCCGTGTGCGAGGGGTTTTCACCTGCTCTGCCACCGCCGCGTCCCCAGTACCTGGAACACGGTCTTACACTCTGGATGGATGAAATATAATAATACTGCAGCTGAGACCGCGAAGTTCCTGCCTCGGAAAAGGTCTTTGTACACCTTAAGTAGGTGCTTTGGAATAGAACCGAGTCCTTCGAGCTGCTGCTTTTCCCGCCTCCCCACCTCCCCACCCCCACCTGTCTTTGCAACTCTGCGGATGCTTGTTTCTTGGAGCGATGGTGGGGTTGCCAGGGAGGGGGTAGGTGGAGAGTCCTGTACGGCGCCTGGCCCTTCGTGGGCACTGTTTGTGTCACTGACCCTCATTCCGCCCATTTCCTTTAAAAATCTGCCGAGGGCTTATGTGTATTTGTTTACTATCCAACAGAGCCATAAATTGCATTTTCTAAGAAAATAGTCATATTTTTAAAATAGAAAAAAGCTTATAGACTAAGGATATAAAGAAAATATTTTTATAGCTGCACAATGTATGTTTTAAGTATTATTACAAAAGAGTCTAAAAGTTAAAAATAATTTAAAAGTTTATAAAGTAAAAAAAGTTAAACTAAGCTAATGTTAATTTATTATTTAACAAAGGAAAGTATTTTTTATAAATTTACCGTAGCCTAAGTGTACAGTGTTTGTTTGTTTATGAGACAGAGTCTGTTGTCTGGGCTAGAGTGCCGTGGCCTCAGCCTAACTCACAGCAACCTGAAACTCCTGGGCTCAAGCGATCCTCCTGCCTCAGCCTCCCGAGCAGCTGGGACTACAGGCATGCGCCACTGTGCCCGGCTAATTTTTTCTTTATATTTTTGTTGTCCAGCTAATTTCTATTTTTTTTTTTTATTATTGCTCTTGCTCAGGCTGGAGTGCATGGTGTCTCTAAAGTCTACAGCAGTGTGTGGTCATGCCCCAGGCCTTCACATGCACTCACCACTCACTCACCCGGAGCAACTTGCAGTCCTGCAGGCTCCATTCACGGTGTCTTATATAGGTGAACCACTTTTTATCTTTTACGCCGCATTTTTACTGTGCCTTTTCTACGTTTAGTTATGTTTGGATACACAGATACTTACCATTGTGTTACCCTTGCCAGCGGTCTTCAGTAGCGTAACCCGCTGTGCATGTCTGCAGCCTAGGAGAGCAGTAGGCTGTGTCACGGAGCCTAGGTGCGTAGAGGGCCGTACCGTCTAGGTGTGTGTGGGTGCACTCCATGATGTTCCCGTTACAGCAAAACCACCTAAGGACGCGTTTCTCAGAACATATCCCTGTCACTATGGAAGATGTAGGCTAAGTGCAGAGAAAAGTGTAAAATTCACACCTGATCCCACCACACAGATGACGGCAGTGTTAACATTTCAGATTGTGTCCTTCATGTTTAATTTTATATCCTTAATACTAATGATCGTTTTTCTCTAGTTACAGAAAGTTCTGTGAGATGATTAGGTTGGAAAGATTAGAGGAACGGAAAGGTTGTTGGTGACAAGTTACTTGCCTGGAGCATACCGGAGTTACAGCTATGTGTTCTAGGTCCTTTTTATAATTTCAGAAGAAGGCACGTTTTAGCCTTTTCCCCAAAATGTAGAATCATATGAATTTCAGGCTCCTTATTTCTAAAACTAACCTATTAATCTCTGTCTGTCTGTCCCCCCCACCCTCATCCAGCTCTTTCCTCCAGCGGGGTACACTGTCCAGGCTCATGTGGCCTGGCCTGTGCCTCGCCCCCCACACGGGACGGCTTCTGCTAGCCCACGGCACTCCAGAAGGCTGTGCGGATCTCTAGGTCCCCAGGCTCACTCCTTGGTGCTCTAAGAAGTGTCATTGATAATTTTCTTCTTCCTAGGACAAACAGGGTGGAGAGGGGTGTGTTTACCTAAATCTGTATTAGGTAAAAACTATTCTTGTTCCATGGGTGAGGCAAAATTTTAAATACAACATTCTATTTAATATTAAACATGTTAACATGTAGGGCCAGGTGCAGTGGCTGACTCCTGTAATCCCACCACTTTGGGAAGACAAGGCACGAGGAACACTTGAGCTCAAGAGTTCAAGACTAGCCTGGACAACATAGTGAGACCCCATCTCTACCAAAAATTTAAAAATCAGCTGGGTGTGGGGGTGCACACCTGTAATCCCAGCTGCTCAGAGGCTGAGGTAGGTGGATCGCTTCAGCCCAGAAGTTCAAGGTTGTGGTGAGCTGTGATAGGGCCACTGCACTCCAGCCTGGGTGACAGAGCAGGACCCTGTCTCTAAAAAATTAAATAAAAATTTTGAAAATTCAAAAAATAAAAAATGTGCACACAGATTTCACATAAGAAAATATAGAGTGCTATTTAGCAATGCCTGTCCTGACATTTCACTATCAGCAACATTGAATAAAAGAAGAAATTCTAACTGGTAGAGTCACAGCCAAGTTTTTAACAAAATGATTGGATTTTAAAGCATTGTTGGAAAGTAGAAATGGTTACAGAGATTCTGAGCCTTTGGAAGTACGATTTAAACATTAGACCCACAAGATGCATTTCAAAGTCATGACTGTAACTTTTTCAGCAAAATGCCCAAAAACTTAACTATATAGCCAGGGAATTTCAGTTTTTGCTACAATACTTCATAGCTAAAATATTTGCGTATCTTACCACATTACTGACGCTTCCAAGGGCACTTTGTCGGAGTGGCAGATGGCTGTCTTCCTTCTTGGACGAACCTATAACTTTCTGGATCTTCCAACTTACTTGGTAACATTTTTGAAATAAGCACGGGGAAGCGAGCTCTGTGCAGTTGGCACCCAGACATCCCCTTCCCCGGACGCTCATAATCCGACCGTCCCCAACAGCCTGAGTCTCAGAGGGCTCCAAGTACTGGGGAAACAAGAGCAGCCCCACGTTTAAAGGGCCTCCGCGTCTGTGAGCGTCTGTGGGTGATGTAGGCCTCTGTGCTGTTTTTGACTAAGTGGATCTTTCAGAGAGAGGCAGCGGCAGGACTGTACAGGCGGTGTTTGTCTGCACGTGAAGAGCAGCCGTCTGCCCACGTACTCAGCTGACTTAATTTCAGGAGCCAGGACTGGCTTGTAGCCCAAATAGGAGAAATCTGTTCTAGAGTCACGTTAAAGCTGTTCGTGCGTCGGCTCTGATGACTTTGGGTTTATTTTTTGGCTATCTTAACGTTCAGTTGTAACATAAGTTAGTCCTTGATAAACCCAGTCTCATCACAGCGCTTGACTTACGGGGCGAGCAGTCTTCCCCTTCCGAGGACGAGGCCGAGAGCAGGGGACAGTGCGGGGCTGGGCGCTTTGAGAACTGCACGTGGCCTGGGGTGCGGTGTGCGGCTCCGCAGGCCAGCCGCGCGGTTCCGGCCTGCCTCACACACCGGCGCATCTCCTTCCTTGCGGTGATTCTGCTCCCTCAAGCACCGTGGGCTGAGGCAGGGGTGAATCCTTTCCTTTTTGAAGACCTTGTTCCTGTGAAGATAGACTTCTCAGCAAGAGTGTGAAATAAAACCTAGCGAACTCTGCGCCTTACCGCTGAGCAGACTCCTGGAGCTCCAGCACACCAGTGACCAGGTGGCCTTTTCGTAGCTTGTCTTTGTCTTATCTCTACACCTGTCAGGGACAGCACTGGAAGTTCAGAGTGAAGTTTGCAGATGAACTTCGTAAGCCCTTCCTGACTCTTGGCCTGAACCTACCCTGGAACGGGGTGTGGGGAGGAGGCCCCCTGCTGCCTGGGTTGTGCAGCCCGGGCCAGCCTGAGCCCTGCCCCATGGGGGAGCCGGAAGGCTGGCTCTGGCTGTCAGCATCTGTGCAGTTTAGACCACACCCGTCGAGGTCAGGTGGTTTTCTTTTGCACTGTTCTCTGTGCAGTCTTTCCTGTCCACCGTGTGCTAAGCTGCCTTCCGAGTCCGGCCCTACCCCAGCCCTGCCCTGCGCCCAGCCTCTCTCAGCTTATTCTTACAAGTACACGTCTCTAACGTAACGTCAGGTTGCCTGTTGTGTTGGGAAAGCATGGGCTCTACCTACCCCACCAGCCCTCCTGGCTGATGCCTCCCAGAATTTTCCTAGAATTGTCTTCTGTGGGGTCAACATCATTCTTCCCATGGAAGGCGCCACTCCTGTGCTGTCCGCCACAGGCCACCTCGCTTTCCCCAAGCACTCAGGACACTGGGGCCGCCTGCTCTACTCCTCGGAGTCATGACTAGCCTGGCCTGAGATGGCTTTTCTTGGGAAACAGGGATTGTTTTAGAGACTTGGAGAAAGTGAGGCACGTGATAACTGCCCCTGTGGATTTTGTATATTTGCTGATTTTCTTGGTGAATTTTACAAACCAAGTTTTACAGTACCTGTTGTCCTCCTTAAAAACAGGAATGTGTTGGTGGGGGAATGTTTTGGAACGAGACAGAAAATCCTGCCTCACGAAGCTCTTGTGCAATCCCGAGTTGGGCTTGGCTCTCAGACCCCTCGGATCAGGCCAACTACTGGACAGCCCCCTGGTACTGTTAGAGCAAAGCGCTTCCTGCCAGAGCAGATGAGCGGCTGCCAGGTTGGAGGCGGGGGCCAGGAAGCCCACTGCAGTGCTGGTTTCCTAAGCCCGGAACAGCCGGCTGACTGTGCACATGCGAGTTCGTGCCTACACACGTGTGCTGGAGGCACCCAGTACTGCTGCTTTGCAAAGCACTGGGACTGAACGGGTTGCGTACTGTTAAAGGTTGATTCTCCCATCCTTTCCTGAAGCATTTTGAAGTGTTTTTTGTATGTTACATTCTATTGGTTTTCATTATTTTAAAAAGCATTGGAGTGTGTTTCTTGGAAAGAGAGATTGGATCTAATAATAGCAATACCTAAGAGTTTACCATACCTTTAAAAACAAAGGCATTTAAAGATACAGTAGTCAAAGTAATTTTGCAGTCAAATATTAACCCAACCAGGTATTTATTTTAGGGCTGAAAAGATGCAAGATTGCAAGATCACTGCTGAATATACAGCCAAATTATGATAAATAAATGTAAAGTAGGTATTTTATTACTGGGGTCATAATAGGAAAACTAGAATAATCTAATGAAATATACTAGAATAAAAACATGTTTAGGTTCTCAAACTTCACTAATCACACCAGTAATCAATAATGGGTTAATAATCTCATTTTTGATGAAATATTATTTCTTAGCATTTTGTTAAATCTCTGTGTTAATCATTTTACATATGTGTAAATTTAACTTTTCAGAAAACTTTCTGATCTTAACAGAAATTGAGTTTATTTGGACAAAAGCTTAGGAGACCAAACCATTCAAAATTTAAGACAAAATATACAAGTGAACATAGTTTTCCAGATTATAAACAGCAGAGAAAGAAGTAGAGTCAATTACCAGTTATCTGTTGTGTAACAAACCATCCCAGAATTTTTAGCAACTTTAAAACAGTGATTTATTATTTCTTATGACCGTGTGTGTGGGTTGGCTCCTCCGCTGCGGTTCTGCTCCACGCGGTGTCTGCCAGGGTTCCGTGCAGCTCATTACGCTGGGAGCTCAGCTGGGGCGGAACATCCGCGATGGCTTCTCTCGTGGGTAGGAGAGAAGGGCAGCCGAGCTGCTGGGGCTGGCTGGGTCTCTCCAGCCCTCGGGGATCCAGAGAATGAAAATGGAAGCAGCCAGGCGTCTTGAGGGCTGGGCTCGCAGCTGGCACCGCGTCACTTTGCTTCATTCCGTTGGTCAGAGAGCAGAGGCCAGCCAGGGTTGAGGGGCGGGGGAGGCAGACTCCACGTCCCCACTGGGAGCTGCAGCCTATGGGTGCAGAGGTGGGAGGGATGATTAGTGTTCATTTTTGGATGCTAGCACAGTTAGGGCCACATGAGTAGAAATGTAGGATCCAGGATGCCTGAAACTCAGTGTGTGTGTATGTGTGTGTGTGTGTGTGTGTGTGTGACAGAGAAAGAGAGAGAGAGAGAGAGAGAACCAATAGGGATCTTTAGTATATTAAGTTTCCATAGAATATGCCATACCCCTGTTCACCTATTTCAATGGTGACAAAAGTTAAATCTTATTTTAGCAAATGTCCCTCAAAATCCTGGAATGTTAGTGTTAAAAGGAAATTTGGGATTCGT
This sequence comes from Lepilemur septentrionalis, assembly GCA_963573855.1. Taxonomy (NCBI): domain Eukaryota; kingdom Metazoa; phylum Chordata; class Mammalia; order Primates; family Lepilemuridae; genus Lepilemur; species Lepilemur septentrionalis. Next base: position 12,419 of record CAUYMX010002000.1, on the reverse strand, counting down.
TTGTGAAATCTTATCTTGCCCTCTCATCAGACAGCTGTGATCTGGAGAATTTCTGGGATCTGCACATGATGCTATAGTTAGGTATTATAGGCAGTTTTGTTATAATGGAATTTAACATGTGTATAAGTATTCTTACTGTCATGCCCGCTTTAAAAAAAAGAAATCATTGCTATTTCAACCTGAAATTAAGTCATGCTTTGATTTTTCTTATGCTCTAATTAAGCCCCTGCTGGTGGACGTAACGGAGATGTTGTATGCAGTCATCATTTTCTCAGTTTGCGTGTTGACGGTTGCGTGCTTTGTTTCCTGGTGCATACGCTGCTCAGCAAGTGTTCGTCACGTAAAGGAGCTGTGGGTATGGAAGGTATCTTTTATGGCTGTGTTAAATGTATTCTAAGGAACATTAATTATAATTCCCTTATGGTTCTATTACTGGATATGTAGGCTCTTTTTTATTCCCACTCCATCCTCTCTTATTTGAGGGGCTTATATAGTGCACTTAAATCTGACAAATGTCATTGTGGAAATTGACTTTCTAAACAGAATTCTTTTTTTTTGTGAGACAGAGTCTTCCTTTGTTGCTGGGGCTAGAGTGCCGTGGCATCAGCCTAGCTCACAGCAACCTCAGACTCCTGGGCTCAGGCGATCCTCCTGCCTCAGCCTCCGGAGTAGCTGGGATTACAGGCATGCACCACCATGCCCAGCTAATGTTTTTATATATATGTTTTTAGTTGTCCAGCTAATTTCTTTCTATTTTTTTTTTAGTAGAGACGGGGTCTCACTCTTGCTCAGGCTGGTCTCAAACTCCTGAGCTCAAACAATCCGCCTGCCTCGGTCTCCCAGAGTGCTAGGATTACAGGCGTGAGCCTCCGCACCTGGCCTAAATAGAATTCTTTTAAATTAGCCTGAGAATAAATTTCAGGAAGTAAAATTATTAAAGCAGAGTACAAAAAATTTAATAACTTTTTATACTTAACAAATATTCACGCCCGAAACAGGCTTTGTAGTTTATATTGCCACCAAGAATATGACTGAATAGTTTCCCCAGCCCACCTATCTTTATAATGATTAGTTTTTAGTGCTAACAATAGTTATAAAATGGTATTTTATTTTATTAATGTTCGTTTGATTGCTGGCAAGGTCAGCAATTTTTCACATTCCTTTAGTTGTAGCCCAATTGCTTCCTCGTTCCCTGCTGTAAGTTGCTTATAAAAGTCTTTCCCCGACGGCGCTAAGCAGGCGGCCTCCGTGCGCTGCGGCTCCCGGCTGCCACTCGTGCGGTGGCAGCTCCGTTTCTTCTCGTGTACTAGCTTTAATACTCAGAGGTTACCTCGGTGTCCCTGCTTTGCTTTCCCAGCCGCAGCTGGAGCAGAGGCAGGTGGCTGCACCGCCCGCCTGCCGTGTCTGCCCGCCTTGAAGCCTTGCGTGCGGGGGAAGTGGCAGCCGCGCCTACGTCACTGAGTGGTGGCACGTGGCCTTGGAAGGAGCCAGGGCTTCCCGGGAACCTTGTCTGCCAGGGGGCGCTGCTGGGAAGCTCATGGAGAAACTAGAATCTAGCCTTTTCAGTCATTGCGGCCCAGCTGAAGAGTCTGCGGGTTGTCTTCTTGCTTCGCGGAAACTGCCCCCAGGAGGGCGGTGCTCTGGGGCCCTGGGGGTGCAGCCACCTCTCCTGGTCCACTTTGAACTTAAGTGGGTAGTTGCATGGGGAGGACTGGGACAGCCGGACAGACAGACGGGAGGCCCACGCACTCCATTTCTCCTTTTCAACCCAACCTCATAGTTGGAATGTTAAAACTTTGGGATATGGTTTTGCTAATATTTGAAAAATGCTTCCTTACCAGAAAGGGATGGGGGAAGGATTTCCATAGGAAATTCCTTCCTTCATACATAATAATTTGTCACTAAATTTAAATTGCTCTCAGTCACATGGCCATGGCCATAAAATAGTTGCACTGCGTGGAAGCGGAGCCCAGCTCCTGCCTTCCTCTGAGCTGAGCAGCATAGATGCAGGAGCATCTTCTGGGTCCCACGGCTGTCCCTGTAGGCCCTGTGCCCCTGGAAGCCAGGTGGTGGTAGGAGAGCAGAGTAGTGTGGCAGGAGCCACAGGCCTGCCTGGTGGCTGGCTGGTGACTTCCTGTCATGTGGCCTGGGGCTGGAGAGTTGGGCAAGGCCAGTTTCCCAGGGGGACAGCAGAGTGACAGGCTGGCCAGAAGGGAGGCTAAATGGTGATGTAGCTGCAGCAGAGGCCTGGGCCATCCCTCAGGGAGCTCTGGAGCTGGGGTGGGGTCCCCCAGATGAGGGGATCAGCCCAAGATCTTGGCAGAGCAGTGAGGACAGCAGGGCCACATGCCCCACCCCCCACACCTGGTCAGTCTGTGAAAGTGCCTCTTTGCAGCCCTTTCCACATCAGACAGCACACGGGCAAATCACACGTCTTCCAGGCGTCACTGTGGCGGGATCCAGTTTTAAGTGAGCACCAGTTTGTGATAAAATGTAAGAGAATGAATCCTTTGGGAAAGATACCTAAGGTGCTTTGTGGTTTGGATGTTTGGCCCCTCCAGATGTTGAAATATGATCCTCAGTGTTGGAAGTGGGGCTTGGTGGGAGGGGGTGTGGGTCATGGGGACAGATCCCTCATGAATAGCCTGGCATCCTCCCTAAGGAAATGAGTGAGTTCTCGCTTTGTTAGTTCATGTGAGAGCTGGCTGTGTAAAGGAGCCTGGCTTCACCTCCTCCCTCTCTTGCTCCTTCTCCCACATGGGACACACCTGCTCCCCTTCCCCTTCCACCTTGGCTGGAGGCTCCCTGAAGCCCCCACCCAGTGCAGACGCGGCGCCACGTTTCTTGTACAGCCTGCGGAACCGTGAGCCCACCAAACCTCTTTTCTTTATAAGTTCTCCAGCCTCAGGTATTCCTTTATAGTGACACAAAACAGACTAACCCAGGTGCATATGTTCAAAACCACTTTAAGATTAAATCCACATACCTAAGGTGAAGTGTTACAGGAGCTGTTGGTAGCAGCAGGAAACCAGTGAAGTTTGAAAGCTTGGTTTATCTTGCCTTTCTCAACAACTCCCCCCCAGTCTCTGTCAGGCATAAAACTTCTTAAGGAGCTCTGCTTTAAAGGCGTGGGAGTCATTCCTTCTATCTGAGCCAAGACCACCACCCCAAGCTGAGACTAGCCCACTGCTGTGCATGAGGCACTCCCCAAAGGAGAGGGCTGCCTGGCCCCTAGACTTACCCTGTGTGCCGTAGCGTGTAGCCCTGCCAGCTCCTGTTCTGTGTAAGTCTGAGGAAGAGCGTTTCGAAGCTGCAAGAACAGCCCGCAGGCAGCAGGTAAGGGCTGCAGGTAAGGGCCCATCACTCTTACTTGGTAACCATTGTGGCTCCCCACATTGTGAGGTGTGGCATTGATGCCATGTTAGGTATTGCTAGATCGGATGTCGAATGTGAGGAACAGTGTCAGTTATGCCTTCAGAGCATCTAGAATCTTCTACCACTCTAGGGTGGGGAGAGCTAACAAAAAAGTGCTTCTGGATTAGATACGAGATGTGAAGGAAGTCTCAAAGTCAAGATGCTTCCAAGGTTGGGAAGACTGGGAGAGCAGGTGAGGTGAAGTCAAGAATTGGGTTTGCACATGTTGACGAAGCAAGCTGGAACACAAGGCTATGATGGCTTCACCTCCACACTAGTAACTGACTAGGAGAGGAGGCTGACTTTGCGGATGTGGTGGCCAGCTTCAACGGACGGCATCACTTTCGTATGAGACATTGAACAATCCTAAATTAAACTTTCTAGAGTGTTTTAGGAGAAAGATTTAATTGCATTTAGGATTTTATTGGTGCATGTGGCTAGGTGACATAAAGCTATGAAAGTCTTGTCAACCCACGGTATTACTCTGTTAATAGTTGGTAAGTGGTAAACAGTACAGGACGCAAACATTCGGATGGTGTTAAGATTCTGTGAACTTCTGTAGAAGAGGCTCTCCTAAAGAGTGGCACAGGTGTGCCAACTGGGTAACAGGGTAATACTCAGGAGTTGATGTTGCTGCTGTTTTTAATTTTGTTTTAAATTTCCTGCGGCCTGTGTCTTGGTGCCTGTCTGGAAGATGGAGTGCGATTCATCCCCGTCTTCCAAGTCACCAGGGCAGCCCGCCCGGTGGCACCAGCAGCATCTTCTGTCTCACTCTCTGCTGGTAGCTCTTCCTCCTTTTATCCTCCCCCTAGGTCAGTCACACACTCATTCACTGCACAGACACCTGCGATCACTTTCTGCACGTTATATGCTGGAACGCACATCTGCCTGTCCTCCTCGCCAGCTTCTGGCTGCGTCCTTGCTATGGGACAGGGCTGCCAGCCTTTGCCACGTCTTGGCACAGGCCGTGGTGTTTATACAGCAGCCTGAGGTAAACCGGAAGAGACGGGAGGTGTCTGTTGCGGCTTGGTGGAAAGAACTCATTACGTTTCTTTATATAATTATGGTAAGACGAGTAAACAATAAAACATTGGCGATATTAAATATTGAACCTTCATAAAATGTATAAACATAATGTTTGGTTTTTTTCTCAGAGATACTTAAGATACTTACGTGAACGGTAACAGTTAATCCTTAAATGAGGCAGAAATGTGCCATTATCTCCTTTAAAATCCCTAGAGCAACCCTATTAGCCTTATTTCACACAGGAAGAAACGGCCGCTCAAAGCAGGTGACTAATTTGCTGATGGTTACACAGCCGCTAAGGAGCAAAAGGGAAGTATGAGCCCGGGCATTTGGCCTCCCGGTGCAGGCTCCGTACCGCTGTGCCGTCCTGCCTGTGGTGCTTGATCAGGACTCGCAAGCGATGGTCTCAATACGCTCTTTCTATTTTTTTTTTGAAGACAGACTCTCACTCTGTTGCCCTGGGTAGAGTGCAGGGCCATCGTCATAGCTCACTGCAGCCTCAAACTCTCGGGCTCAAGCAATCCTCCTGCCTCAGCCTCACCAGTAGCTGGGGCTACAGGTGCGCACCACTGCGTCTGGCTAATTTTCTTTATTTTTAGTAGAGACGGGGTCTCACTCTTGCTTAGGCTGGACTCAAACTGCTGAGCTGAAGTGATCCTCCCGCCTCAGCCTCCCAGAGTGCTAGGATTACAGGCGTAATCGCGCCCGGCCTCAATACGTTCTTGAGAAAGGAAAGTGAGTGCCAAGCTCCTCAGCTGGACGCTGGCCACATCTCCCTGCCACGTTCCTCTTGCGTCCCTGTGGTGGCCCCTCTGGCTATTCTGCAGACTTTGCCCTTGTCTTTGTGCCCAGCAGTGCTTCACACTCACCTGGAGACTGTGCATTCTGATGGATCTAGAAATGGATTCCGATTCCCTTTAGCCTTGAAGCGTAGCTGTGTGTGCGCACAGCAGCCTCTCCTGAGAGTCAGCGCGTAGGAACTGTGTATTTGCTAAACACGGGCTGATGGACGGATGGCAAGGGCAAGCCTCAACAGACTTGGGTTATTTGAAGATTTTATTTATAAACAAGTTAGCTCACGACTGCGGTTTAGTTTTAATGACTTGAAACATCCCTGTGAACACGAGCCTTCGTTTGTGGTTTCCTCGTGTTGCTTTTTTCTTGGTTAAGCTTCTAGATTTGAAGCACAATAAACATATAAACCTTGAAGTAGTGGGTGCTTTGTAAACAGGAAGGGAGTTTCCGTGCATCCGTATGTGACGTGGCCTGTCCAGAAGTTGTTGCCTCCTTGACAGCAGGTACTGGAGTGACAGGCACTGGGTGGCCAGTCACGCGGAAGGAGCCAGGGTCACGTTTCAGACAAAGCAGTTGAACTTTGGTGCCAATCGAAAGGCTTGTGGTTAGGGCAGCTCTGATTGGCCCATTTTTTAATGGGCGCCAGAAGCTCCAGAGTGATCCTGCTAAGACGTGGTCTTATATCATGTCTTCCTCCAAGCTGGAGAGTCTTCTCAGACATGATCTCATCACGAGCACAGCTGTGAAGCAGGAGGCTAGAGTCTTATCTCGGTCACAGGTGAGGCAGGGAAGCGCTTCCCCTCGAAACCTGTGCTGCCTTCTCTCCGTGGCTCGTCCAGATTGTCAACACTGGCCCTTCCTGTCCAAGCACCGCTTTAAAGAACAGCCCTGCTTTTGTTACTACTTCCCAATCTGTACTTCATGTGCCTTCACTCGGGTGCAGCCTGCCCTCCGGCGGCTCCTCCGTGGCCCCTCACGCCTGCGTGGCCGAGAACATGGGCATGGTTTACAGCCGTGCACAGCCTGCGTTTCTCGTCCTACCACTCTGTGGGCGCGTGGCCAGGCATGGAAAGCTGGATTCACGATCAGACGGATGTTAAGTGCTTGGTTTGTTCTAAGCGCTGTGCTAGGTGGGCGGATGTGGCCTGGAGTCATGTGGTGTTTCAGGTCCCGCCAGGTGTCTCCCTCCCAAGGGAGCAGGCAGACCGACAGCTGAGTGTCATGTAGGTCATTGGTGCCATGATGCCCTGTCCAGGGCAGGGGACACACAGCACCGTGTCTCTCTCCACACAGTGGCACTGCTGCCAAGCAAGACTTCTTGCCACAGAACAGTCCCAGGCAGTCTCCCCCACCATCCTGGGTTCTCTGCATCTCCACCCCTTTCTTCTCCACACTTGGCGTGGCCGTGGCCTCTGTGCCAAGGATGCTCTCTCTGCATTTTCGGTTTCCTCCTCCTACCCGCCCTCTCCATTCAGAGTGCCCAGCTTTCCTTTCTTGTCCAGGCCAACCTTGGTGGTGGTCTTTTCTCTGTCCTCGCTCTCCCTGTTTGCCTGCAGCTCCGCAGGGGAAAGGGGAGCGCCTGGGTCACAGCCTCACTGCCCATGCCCCTGGACTGTGCCTCGCCGGGCACCTGCCTTGTCTGCTCCAACTCTGGCCTGGCCTGTCTCCCCACCTAAGAGTGCCGTGAGCTCTGCCCCTGCCATTGCCCCCAAGTTGGCCCTCTGACTGTCACATGTCCCTGTGTGGAAGCTTCGAAGACTACCTGCAAACAGAGGCAGGCCAGTCCCTGGGTGCCTCCCCCTGCCTGCTCTTGCCCGGGCCTCTGCTCTGACTGTTCGTCTTTTTTCCACCCGGGCTTTCCACCTGCCCAAAGTCTGTCTGGCCTTGAAGAGCCAGCTGTGCTGCTGCTTCATCTCTCAGGTGGAAAGAAGCTGTGTCCACTGTCTCCTCCGACCCTGCCTTGTCCACTTTACCTGCCTTCTCCTGTGGTGGCCCCCCGTCTCTGTCCTGTGCCAGTGTGGCTCCAAGGGCTCCTGTTATGCCTGCCTTTTCTTTGTCCCACTAGTCAAGTCCCTAAGGGCAAGTCCTCTATTGCTGTAGTTGGCATAGGGCATTGTAAACAGTAGGTATGCAATAAATGACTCTTGGGTAGCCACATACTCCCCTCAGGGGCAGGTTGCCTGGCCCCAGAGTTGGATTGGGGTGAGCGAGAGTGAAAGCCAGGTCCCCGACTCCCAGGGTCCCCTTCCCATTGCAAGCTTCTGGTCTTAGGGCCTTCCTGGGCATATCAGTCCAACCACAAAAGTTTTCTAAGAAGAAGCAGAACTCAAGTTTCTTTCAGTTCTGCCATCAAAATTCTTGCGTGTTCTTGACATATGCTAAATAGTCTGCGGTGCAGTATGTGCTAGGCTTTGTCAACAGGCATCTGTGCCCACCCTGAGTCACCTGCAGCATGTCGCAGGGCCAAGCCGTCATTGAGAGGCAAGGTGTCACAGCACAGCACCATGGGAACGGAAGTCACAGTGGCTTTGTTTTACGATGACATATACTTTCCTCTCCCGTGCTTCCCTCCCAGGAGATGGCAGGCAGAGCGCTCAAGCAGACCGGCAGCAGGAGCATTGAGGCCGCCCTGGAGTACATCAGCAAGATGGGCTACCTGGACCCGAGGAACGAGCAGATCGTGCGGGTCATTAAGCAGACCTCCCCAGGTGAGCCCTGCCCAGGAGCATGGTGGGTGAAGGTGGTTTGTGATGGACAAACACAAAACCACATGCAGGAAGAGAGGCCCAAGGTGGCCCTGTCAGTAGACAGTCTCATGGCACATTGCCTTGTTCCGTGACAGGCAAGCTGAGCCTGCCCTGCCCAAGCCAGGTCCTGGAGTGGCAGGTGGCCCCAGGTGGGAGACCATGGGCCTCAGCTGGGGTTCCCCGACCCCATCTGAAATGGTCCGTGGTAATTCTTACCTGAGGGAGTTTGTGTGCTTGTTGAGTTTTATGAAAGACGCAAAAAAGTCAGCAAAGTGAGAGTAAAAATGGCCATTTTGTTTTCTCTTGGGCTTGTGGAGAGATCATTGAACAGGGAGGCTTATTTCTTCAGTTTTAAAACATACCTTTTCTCACATGATAGCCTCCGAGAGCAGCTGCGAGCGCCGGCCCGTCGGGGCCTGTGTTGCCGTCAGTGAACGTTGCTTTCCCAGCGCGGAGCGGATGGGCCCTTTATTTGGTACCTGAGGTCCCTGGGATGTGATAAGTGATTCATGATGATTAGTAAAAGACTTTTCCCCATTTTGTGGATAAAACCCACTTCATGTGGTGAGTGAGAAAACCTCGCAGGCTCAGTAGGCTGCGTCTCCTTTGTTAAGAGGACGCACATTTCTGGTTTCTTCTTGAGAGAAGGAACGTCCTGAAACAGTCCTTGCTGGCCGCCCATGTCACGATTCCAGAGTTCTGGAGTCTGAGAGCGTGGCTCCCAAGGCAGACACAGGCCCGCGTTCTGCGTGGATTTCTTCCCACAGTTGCCTTTGGTGTGGCGTGTTTCTTAGCCCAGGCAAAACGAGCAGCTGCTTGGCTGTGACCTCAGCTCGATGCGATGGCGGTCAGGGCGTTCTCTCTGCCAGGTATTCGGAGGGAGGGGGTCTCCCCGCGGGCAAGGCACAGCCCCTCGGCTGGGCGGCATCCTCTGCCAAGTCAGGCAGCGCGAGCGGCTGGTGTAAAGGACAGGCAAGGAGCCTCTGTCCGTCCTTCCCGGCGTCTGTTTCAGATGAGGGGAGATTTTCAAAATGGAAAAGTCAGGATTAAGGAAAGAGCAGCTGTAATCAGTCTGGGTATTATTCGTAGAGGGGTTTTATGTGTGTATATTGTTTTGTTTTAATAAAGACAAAAATCCCAGAAAAGAGGTGAAGGAAAAGTGGACAGCTGCCGCGCCACGGTGGGCGCAGTTCTGTCCCTGGTATTAAGGAGCAGCAGACTTTGGGGATGGCGTGGTGGCATGTCGTGGTGGCATGTCGTGGAGAAGAGGAAGCTGGCCGTCCGGATGGCTCCCTAGTTGACAGGAGACTGAACCCAGGGCTGTGTCCTCGCGGGTGTGAGGGAGCCACCTCCAGAAGGCCTGGGACGTGGCTTCGTTATGGCCCTTGACCCTCCCGTGTGCCCTTTGCCCTCCAGTCCCCCGATGGCACAGTGTGGTGCGTGGTCCCTGCCGGCGGGGCAGGGGGTCGGTAGCCCGCTGACCCTGCTGGGCGGAGCTCAGCCTGGGGGCCGCGGTTGTTGAAGGCCCTGTGCAGCCACTCGGCGCAGGCACACTGTCAGAACCGGCTGATCGCAGCCCCTTTGACGCCGTATCCCCTTCTCTCCTCCGCAGGAAAGGGCCTCGTGCCCGCCCCTGTGACGCGGAGGCCCAGCTTCGAAGGGACCGGGGACTCCTTCAGAACGGCCTACCACCACCAGCTGAGCGGCGCGGCCTACGAGGGCCCGGGCTTCGGCGCCGACAGCCCCGCGGCCCTGGAGGAGGTGCCACGGCAGTACGTGGACTTCCTCTTCGCCGGGGTCGCGCCCCACGGCGTGCCTGGCCACCAGCACCAGCCCAAGGGCTACGGCGCCGGCGCGGAGGCGGCCGCGCACTTCCCGCCGCAGGGCCCGCACTACGGCCGGCCGCACCTGCTGGTGCCCGCGGAGCCCCTGGGCTACGGCGTGCAGCGCAGCCCCTCCTTCCAGAGCAAGACGCCGCCCGAGGCGGGGGGCTACGCCAGCCTGCCCGCCAAGGGCCCCGGCGGCCCCCCGAGCGCCGGCCTCGCCTTCGCGCCCGCCGCCGCCGGGCTGTACGTGCCGCACGCGCACCACAAGCAGGCCGGCCCCGCCGCCCACCCGCTGCACGCGATGGGCTCCCGCGGCCTGGTGTTCGCGGGCGACAGCCCCCCGCAGAGCCTGCTGGCCCCCTCGCGCAACAGCCTCAACGTGGACCTGTATGAGCTGGGCGGCGCCCCGGTCCCGCCGTGGCCGGCCGCCACCCTGGCCCGCCGGGACTCCCTGCAGAAGCCGGGCCTGGAGGCGCCGCCGCGCCAGCACGTGGCCTTCCGGCCCGACGGCCCGGTGCCCAGCAGGACCAGCTCCTTCAACAGCCACCAGCCGCGGGCCGGCCCTCCCGGCAAGGCCGAGCCCGCGCTGCCCACGCCCAACACCGTCACGGCGGTCACGGCCGCGCACATCCTGCACCCGGTGAAGAGCGTGCGGGTGCTGCGGCCCGAGCCGCAGACGGCCGTGGGGCCGTCCCACCCCGCCTGGGTGCCCGCGCCCGCGCCCGCGCCGGCCGTGGACGGCCTGGACGCCAAGGACGAGCACGGCCTGGCGCGGGGCTGCGCCTACCCGCTGGACGCGGAGTACGGCGGCCCCGAGCGCAGGTGCCCGCCGCCGCCCTACCCGAAGCACCTGCTGCTGCGCAGCAAGTCGGAGCAGTTCGACCTGGACAGCCTGTGCGCCGGCGTGGAGCAGAGCCTCCGCGGGGGCCCGGAGCCCGGCGACAAGAGCCACAAGAGCGCCAAGGGGGACAAGGGCGGGAAGGATAAAAAGCAGATCCAGACCTCTCCCGTTCCGGTCCGCAAAAACAGCAGAGACGAAGAGAAGAGAGAGTCGCGCATCAAGAGCTACTCGCCATATGCCTTCAAGTTCTTCATGGAGCAGCATGTGGAAAATGTCATAAAAACCTACCAACAGAAGGTCAACCGGAGGTTGCAGCTGGAGCAGGAAATGGCCAAAGTAATTTCTCATTTCATCCTTGCTATTCCCCCCCACGCTCCGCTCTTCCTTCAGTTGGTGGTTTGAAGCACGGCAGAACCCCTTTTCTGTTTTGACTGTGTGCACCTTTGTCATAAACCCATCTCGGTCTGGTTCTGGGGTCAACAACTTGGAGAAGTTGCAAATGTAGTGACCTCCCTTTCCCCTTTCTGCTTTCCCCTGGCCCCTCAGAAGAATCAGTGATAGCTGTGCCTGCTGTAGCTAACAGGTAAATTATTACAGCAAACTGGTTGTTATGGCGTGTCCTTAGTCTTTTTTTTTTTTTTTTTTTGAGACAGAGTCCCACTCTGTTGCCCGGGCTATAGAGTGCCGTGGCGTCAGCCTAGCTCACAGCAACCTCAAACTCCTGGGATCAGGTGATCCTTCTGCCTCAGCCTCCCGAGTAGCTGGGACTACAGGCATGCGCCACTAATGTGCCTAGCTAATTTTTTCTATATGTTTTTAGTTGGCCAATTAATTTCTTTCTATTTTTAGTAGAGACGAGTCCTCGCTCTTGCTCAGGCTGGTTTCGAACTCCTGACCTTGAGCGATCCACCCACCCCAGCCTCCCAGAATGCTAGGATTACAGGCGTGAGCCACTGCGCCGGCCCCATGTCCTTCGTCTTTAACGGAATTCATCAAGGATTACTTACTAATAATATAACATTTTCAGCAAATAGAAACAAACTTTGAGGTTTTATAAATTGATATTGTGGGATTTTGAAAAAAAAATATATCTAGTAGTGATCAATTTAGCCTTCCTTGTGTAAATAATGGTTAAAATTTACCTTAATTTGACAGTAAAGTGCTAAGGAAGTTAATTATTACTGAAATTATTGAAGTAAAAGTGTGGCAATAAATTTAAATCACACAAAACCAATAATTGCAAAACCCTAAAAGTCAAATTTGTGTTCTTCCAGCTGTTCCAAGTTCATTCACTTTTTTAGATGTAACTTTTATCTATTTTTTTATTGATGAATAATTGTACGTATTTATGGGGTACATGTAATATTTTGTTACATGCATAGGATGTGTCTAGGAACATTGCAAGTCCTCTCCTCTAGCTTTTTTTTTTTTTTTTTGAGTCATAGTCTTGCTCTGTCGCCCAGGCGACACTGGTTATATACAGTGGCACAACCACAGCTACTGCAGCCTCAAACTCCTGGGCTTGTACCCGGGAGCATGTACCACCATGCCTGGCTGATTTTTTTGTTTTTTATTTTTTTAGAGACAGGGTCTCATTATATTGCCTAGGTTGGTCTTGGACTCCTGGCTTTAAGCTGTCCTCCTGCCTTGGCCTCCCAAAGCGCTGGAATTACAGGCATGAGCCACTGTGCCCAGCCCTTTCTAGCTATTTTGAAATATACCATATATTGTTGTTAGCCATAGTCACTCCGCTCTGCATCTTATTCCTTC
>CAUYMX010001997.1:0-10392 GCA_963573855.1 Lepilemur septentrionalis | reverse complement strand
TCAAGTGATCCTTCTGCCTCAGCCTCCCGAATAGCTGGGACTACAGGCATGCGCCACCATGTCCGGCTAATTTTTTCTATATATTTTTAGTTGGCCAATTAATTTCTTCCTATTTTTAGTAGAGACAAGGTCTCGCTCTTGCTCAGGCTGGTTTCGAACTCCTGACCTTGAGCGATCTGCCCACCTCGGCCTCCCAGAGTGCTAGAATTACAGGCATGAGCCACCACGCCCGGCCCTGATTCTCTTTTGAAAACATTATGAACTGTTTATAATATTTGGACATATATAAACATACAAGGAATAATTTAACAAACATTTGTTCCTACTACTCAGCTAAGAAGTTCACTATTGCAAATTACTGGAGCCCCTTCTATATTCCTTTCCTGAGAATATCCTCCCTCCACCCCATTCTCCATGCCAGGCGTTAACCACAGTAAATACATAACTTGCCACCCACTCACTGTAACAGACCATAATATGGAACTTTAAGAAAATAAATTTGTTCTTACTGAAAAAATTATATTCCTTGTTCTCATGATAAAAATTAGGGGATTTAATTAGGTTTTTAAAAAGAAAGACAAATGAGGTTTTATTGAAATAGTAATTACTCCACCTACCTCCTGCTAAAGGAGAATAAACTAGTTAAGCTTCCTGGCATCATCAGTGCTATTTTGTTCAGAAGTCTTTCTCTGAATCTGTATAAATTTAATGTTCTTTTCATTTTGTTCTCAGGTTTTCCCTCCCTTTTTTTTCTCCTGGAGTTTTCTCAATTGCTCAATGTATTTTTCCTATCTCCAATTACAGGACTCACTGCAAGGACATTTACTACTGGGACAATTTATTCTTGAATATGAAATGCTCTCTTTCTGCTCTCTGCTCTGCACCAAGTGATTATAGTTGACTTTCTCTGCACCCTTTCTATTTAAATGATTTGGTGAAAAAGCATAAACACTGCTCACATTAGGATAGAGCACGGAGTCATCGAGAGGGGGCTTCTCCGCCTTTCTGAGGCTGTGTGATTGTTATACAAGGCAGAGGTCTCCGGTCACCTGTTCCTCTTTGGGAAATGCTAATGGTTTAGGGGCAGCAGAGTCATCCTCAGTAACTGGGTCTCCCCTGATAGCCACTGAGGGGATGTCAGTCTCCAATGTCAGGACTGGGAGAAACCTCTGCTTCCATCAAGCCCAGAAGATGTGTCTTACTAGAGGTGCCCTTGAGGTTGTCTGGCCTCCGATTCACATCTCTGTGAGGCAGCTACCAAAGGCAGTGGCTGGATGCCCAAAGAACAGAATGCCTGTTGTGGAGTGCCCACCAAGGGTAAGCCCAGTATTAGATGCCAGTCAGTTTGCTGTTTTATTTTTTTAATTAATTAAGAGATGGGGGTCTTTGCTATGTTGCCCAGGTTGGCTTTGAACTTCTGGGCTTGAGGGATCTTCTCACCTCAGCTTCTCAAGTAGCTGTGATTACAGGTGTGAGCCACCATGCCCAACCAGTTTTCTATTTTAATATTAATGATAGTTAACAAAATCAAAGTACATGGTATGGTATAAAATATAGGAGTAATATGTCTAACCAATAGCCTCAAAGTTCAAAGAGTATTGAAAGTAAGCTTATAACATTGCATTTTCCCAAATAATACTTTTATATCAATTTTCCAATTTATATTCTTTTTCTCCTTATAATGTGACCTATTTACATCTTAGGCAAATACCTAATTTGAAGAATACCAATGAAGTAAATATGGTCTAAATCATAAGTTTTAGAGACAAACAGAACTGGATAAAAACCCTCAATCAATCACTTTTCAGAACAAGATATTTACCCTTGGAGCTTCCAACTTCAAATTCCTCAGCGTGGCTAAACAGGCCTCTGACTGTGTCTGTAGTCTTATTTCTCATCAGCATCTACTGCTCACTTTACCCTGAAATGTTGAATTATACATGCTTCTCAGACCGCAACATACTATTTCTCTATTCCGTGTCTTTACTTGAGCTGTTATCTCCATCTGGAGCGCCTCCCCTGGTACACCTCCGCCAGGGGTGTTTTCCTGACACTGATTCATCCCCAAGCCCCCTGCACATGGGTAAAAGATCCCTCCTCTATATCACAGCACTGGGTGTATCCCCATCAGCACTCAGCGCACAGGATGGACATTGCTGTGTTCCTCTCCTCCGTCGTGTGCCACTCAGTAACAAGAGCTACATCTTAATTGATCTTGGTGTCACTGGTACCAGCATTTAGTAAACTCAATAAATCTTTGTTGGATTGAAAGAGATGTATGTGTAAAATGAGTACAACACTATCCCTTCAGTTATTGTGAGGAAGAATTCAATAAATGCCACTGCTAGTTGTGTTACTCACCCTTCTCCTAAAATATTTCTAAAACACGGCAACCAACACATAGTGCATGCAAAGCAAGGATATATTGACAGTCACCTCTAGATGTCGTTTTTGTACTCATAACATTTTCTATAGAAAAATATGCTCAGCAGAATTGCAACTCTGTTTGCCAGTTTTAGGATATCATTTGGCTTATGAAATCCAAACAGAAGATAGTCACAGACAAGATAAGCAGTTTAATTGAGAGTCAACTGGTCTCTCTTAATTTTTAAAAATTTGTTGGCCATATTCACAGGTATTATGAATTATCTTGAAGAATAAATCTAAAAATATGCTGTTTTAAAAACAAATTCACATACATAATAAAGACCTCTACCCATAAAAGGAGCATCCACCCGAGAAAAGAACATCTTTTCTTTACCATGGAGACCCTCTTTCTTTAGCCTCAGGAAGCTTCTACAACAATCCCTGCCTGTAACCCTCCCTGCACCATTGCACACGCATACACGTTCTTGGGAGCCTCACCCCTGGACATTCATACTGAGTCACTATTCCACGCTGGAGGTACACCTCTCTGGGCTTGATTCACTCACTAGCCTGCTATCCTTTGGTTTTCAGTGTTATAGTCTTGGATGAGAGTTCAAGGCCAATTGATTATCCATGTCAACAAAGAGGGAAAAAGACATATGAATTATGTTTATTCACACAATTAGCCTCATTGTCCCAGCCCTAGGATGGAAATCAGGGGTGGGAAGTGGAAGGCTGAAGGGGGAGTAACAGAAGGCAGGGCATGTTGGGAAGCCAGAGGTTGGAAATGCCTTGTAGGGGCAAAAGGAGGGAGGCTCCAGGTACTGAGTAGAGGTGGGAGAAGATGCAAGGGAAAGAGAAAATCCAGACATCAGAAGTAGCCACTGTAAGGAGGGGGGAACTTTGTGGTGAGAAGCAAAGGGTAACTCTGAGACTTTGGAAGCTAAAAAAGCAATGAAAGTTTTGCTCTTTTAATAGTTGTATATGTTTTGCGTCCGTCAACTATAAGCGTCTATGATGTGCCTGCTGGATGCCGTGGGGTATATAAGACTTAGTCCCTGTACCTTAAGTAGACAATCAGTGTACAGTTTTATGCCTGGGCAACCATATGGTGTGAGTAAATACAGTAATACAAATTAATAGTAACTCACAAGTATTTACATAAGAGACATTTTGTCAGGAAGTTAACACATATGCCATTATATACCTGCTTAATATGCCGCTTGACTTGATTTTGATGGTGTTGCTCAGCACCTTGATGGATATGAGAAGCAAGAAAGTTACAAGAGAACACCACACAGGTGTAAACCTGTCCTGTGACACCATTTCAGACTCATTAGATTCTGTTCTTTCCTCTTCCTAAGTCACTTCTATTACTCAAAATGCGCACTAATGTCTTTTAGTCTGCTAAGATGACATTTATAATACTGATGTGAGTAATGGTTGACTTTTCAAGAGGAGGTTCCATAAAGTGAGGTATTAGACCAGATACGGTCTCATTTTACACAACTGATATGATAGTGTATAGATAGAATTTTTATATGTGGACTATTTAAAAACATTTTTAAAGAAAAGAAATTTATCTTTTAAATGGTATGAGCTGGAAACTTTGCAATATAGTACTATTAAAACAATAATACAATATAGGAGAGATTCTTGGACATTTATATGCCCAAATTTATTTTTCAGTCACTAGACTATAATTTTTTTAAATAGGGAAAAAGACAATGACTACATTACATTTTGCAAATAAATTCTATTATAGAACAGTGAATTGACCATCCAACGCCCAAGAGTTCTAGCAGCAGTTTCGTGGTACAAAACAGATAATGTGCATCAGAGCAATAAAACAGTATATGTGTATTATTTATATAGATCTAGCCATATAAATCAGTGCCTCTTTTGATCAATGCCAACCTCCTCTTTATGAAACTTATTAAACTTCTAATTCCACTTATATGGACTATTTTTAAATGTTAGGAGAGTTTGCTGTTTAAAACAATTTATATGTAAAGCAAAGAATCCTCCAATAATGAACATTTCCTTATCCAGCTTTTAAGATGGCAGCATTTCACAAGGCAGGACTTATTTGTTCTTCACTATTAATGGTAGCCTATTAATCTCAAAAAGTAACATAGCTCCCCCAAAACTAAATAATATCATGTAATGACTTACATTCTAGAAATAAATAAGATCGTTTAATATACTCATTTTTAAAAACATTTCAGAAAATGGGACCATATCTATAACTTTTCAATTACTACCATAAAAAATGAGTCATGTATATTTCATGTGTTTCCCCATTAGTAAATTTGGAATTCCTCATTATTGTGTTTATATTTCCTCTATTGAATTATATATTATATACATTACACATACACACACAGTAACTCAAATAAAGCATTTATATACATTGTTTTTTTTTCTTAAAGAAAACTCTAAAGTGTATCTTCAGCCCAAATCCAGAGAATGTTGAATTATCTGTAGATCATACTAAGGAGTCCAATGATTTCCAAGATTGACTGAATGCCAGTGGGGTAGAGGCCTATCCTGTCCTGAGACTGGGTCCTGGAGAGCATCCTCACTGCCAGTTTTCTATCCTTATTCATTGTTATTGGTTCTGGAGAGCCATGTGGTTAGCAGCCTGTAACTCAGCACTTCTGGGAAAACATTGAAATGGTACGGTCTTGCTGATGAAAAGATGTCCAAACTATAAAGTTCCATGAAGGCAGATGGTCCTCATTTTTTAGCTGTCATTTGGTTGAGGGTTGTGGATATTTCATGCACCCATTTCTTGCATCACACACCATTACATCAAATTTAATTCTTTAAAAAAAAAAACCCTACTGTTTTCAATTAGATATAGACTCATAGGAAGTTGCAAAACAAATGTATAGAGAAGTCCCATATACCTTTTATACCATTTCCTGCAATGCTAACATCTTGTATAACTATAGTACCATATTAAAACCAAAAAATTGACATTGGTACAAACCACAGGGACTATTCAGATTTCATCAATTTTGCATGCACTCATTGCACATCTGTGCATATGTACATAGTTCTATGTAATTTTATCACATGTGTAAATTTGTGTAATCACAACCACAATCAAGATACAGAATTATTTTACTACTACAAGGCTGTCTTGTGCTATCCCTTTGTAGCCTCATCCATCCCATAACTCTAGAACCATTAATCTGTCTTCCTTCTCATATTACTGCAAAAATATTATAAAGGGAGTTGTACAGTTTATAACTTTTTGAGATTGGCTTTTTTTTTTCAGTTGGTGTAATTCCCTTGAGGTTTGCACAGTTGGGTGTATCAATAGTTAATTCCTTTTTATTGCTGAGTAGTACTCCATGGTACAGATATACCACATTTTGTTTAACCGTTCACCTATTTCAGGACATTTGAGTTATTTCTTCTAGTTTTGGCAATCATAAATAAAACTGCTATGGACATTTGTGTACAAGTTTTTTTGCGGGCGGATCTGAACACAGGTTTTTATTTTTCTGAATAAACCCAACATTGCAATTGCTGAGTTGCATGACAGCACAATAAGGCAATGCCTGTCAGTGCAATGTCTGCTCGTGTCTTTTTGCCATTTTCTTATGAGTTTTTTTTTTTTTTTTTTACTGTTGGGTTTTGAGAGTTCTTTATATATTCTAGATGAGTCTTTTGTCAGATATGTAGTTTATCCAATTCTGTATCTTGTCTTTTTATCATGTTCACAATGTCTTTTGCATCTTACATCAGTGTGGTACATTTGTTACAATTAACAAACCAACATTGTTGCATTATCTTTTTTTTTTTTGAGACAGAGTCTCACTCTGTTGCCTGGGCTAGAGTGCCGTGGCATTAGCCTAGCTCACAGCAACCTCAAACTCCTGGGCTCAAGCGATCCTTCTGCCTCAGCCTCCCAAGTAGCTGGGACTACAGGCATGTGCCACCATGCCCGGCTAATTTTTTTTATATATATTTAGTTGGCCAATTAATTTCTTTCTATTATTAGTAGAGACGGGGTCTCACTCTTGCTCAGGCTGGTTTCGAACTCCTGACCTTGAGCTATCCGCCCGCCTCAGCCTCCCAGAGTGCTAGGATTACAGGCGTGAGCGACCGCGCCCGGCCTGTGGCATTATCATTAAAGTTAACACTTTATTCAGATTTCCCTAGATTTTACCTAATTTATGAACTTCCACTCCAACAATGATGGCTCCCACCATCTGCTATCCATTTATTTAATTGTTCAATTCCAGAATACATGTAGAGCAGTACAAGAATAGCTAATCTGTGTAATACAACTTTTTCAACTAGGGTGCAGTCCTTATGTGCTGTTCCTTTTGCCTTTATTTTTACAGATTACACTCATTTCTAAAGTTACTTAGGTTAGCAATCTCCTTCCTCCCTTTCGGTGAGGTGGTAATACAATTAAATTCTTTGGCACAGTCTGCATTCTATCTTGGGATCTCTCAACCTCCTAAATTATTTTTTAAAATTTGCATATAATAAGGATCATACTTTGTGTATAAATTCTATGGGTTTAGACAAATGCATAATGCCATGTATCTGCTATCACAGTATCACACAGAATAGTTTCACCACCCTAAATAATCCCCTGTGTTTTACCTATTTAATCTTCCTCCCTTCTCCCAAACCCCTGGCAACCACTGATCTTTTAATTATTGTTTTACTGTTTCCAAAACATCGTAAAATTGAAATCATACAATTTTTTGGATTCTGTGCTTTCACTTAGCAATATGCATTTTAGGTTCAGCCATGTCTTTTGGGGCCTTGGCAACTCATTTCTTCTTATTGGCAAATAATAATCCATTGTATTGGATGTATCTCAGTGTGTTTATCCATTGACATATTAAAGGACATCTTGGTTGTGTCCAGTTTTTGACAATTATAAATAATGCTGCTATAGACATTCCTGTTCAGATTATTGTGTGGACGTAAGTCTTCAGATCAGTTGGGTAAGTACTTATGAGCAAAACTGCTAGACTGAATGGTGTATTAGTTTCCCAGGGCTGCTGGAACAAATCACTACAAACCTTAAAATTATAGGAATTTATGCTCTTACAGTTCTGAAGTCTAGAAGTCTGAAAAGAAGGCATCAGGGTAGCTATGCTCCTTCTGTAGGCTCTAGGGATGAATCTTTCCTTGTCTCTTCCTAGCTTCTTAAGATTTTCAGTAATCCTTGGAATTCCTCGGCTTATAAGTGCATCACTCCAATTTTTGCCTCCATCTTCGCATGGCCATCTTCCTTCTCTGTGAGACGGTGTCTTTCTATCTCTGTCTCTATGTCTCCTTTTCTTTATAACGATGCTAGACATTAGATTTGGGGCCCATTCTAATCCCATATGATCTCATCTTAACATTTTTTTCTTTTTTTTTTCAGAGACAAGTTCTCACTCTGTCACCCAGGCTGGAGTGCAGTTGTGTGATCATAGCTCACTGCAGCCTTGAACTCCTGGGCTCAAGTGATTCTCTCACCTCAGCCTCCTGAGCAGCTAGGACTTCAGGCATGCACCACCATGCCTGGCTATTTTTAAAATTTTTTGTAGAGATGGGTTCTCGCTATGTTGCCCGGTCTGGTCTCAAACTCCTGGCCTCAAGCAATAGTCCTGCCTCAGCTTCCCAAGGTGTTGGGATTATAGGCATGAGCCAACACAGCTGACTGATCTCATCTTAAATTGATTACATCTTATAAAGACCTTACTTCCAAATGAGGACACAGTCACAGGTACTGGGGTCAGGACTTCAACATACATTTGCAGGGGGTGGGGAGGGTGGCATGGAGGGGAGACAACTCAACTCACAACATGGTAAGATGACTTTTAGCTTTGGAAGAAACTGTCCAACTGTCTTGCAAAGTTTTGCATTCCTGCAAGGAATGAATGAGAGTTCCTGTTGCTATACATCCTTGCAAAGTAGTTGGTGTTGTCAGTTTTCTGGATTTTAGCCATTCTAATAGGTGTGTAGTGGTATCTCATTGTTTTGATTCCCTAATGACAAATGATATTGAGTCTATTTTTACATGCTTATTTCCATCTATCTATCTTCTTTGGTAAGATGTCTGTTCACATCTTTTTCCTATTTTTAGGAAAAAGTTTGCTTTCTAGATATTGAGTTTTAAGAGTTTTTGGTACATTTTGGAAACAAGTCCTTTAGCCAATATGTCTTTTGCAAATTTTTCTGCCGGTCTGTGGCTTATCTTTTTATTCTTTTAATAAGTGATGTTGTATTTTCATTATCATTCTGTTGTATTTTTTCCTTTGATGCTTTCTCTTTGATTTCTTGATTATTTATAAGTGTGTTGTTTGATTTCCAAGTGTTTGGAGATTTTACTGTTACCTTTATGTTATTGATCTCTAGTTTAATTCTAATATGATCAAAGAATATATTCTGCATGATTTCATTAAGATTTTTGTTGAGGTTTGCTTTATGACTTAGGATAGGATACCATGGTAAATGTTCCATGGGCTCTTGAAAAGAATGTGGCTTATTCTGTGGTTGGGTGGAGCATTCTATAAGTGTAAATTAGATCCTATTATTTAATTCATCCATAGCTTTATTTTTTTCTAGTAGTTCTATCTATTGTTGAGAATGGGGTGTAAATATAACTATAATTATGGACTTCCTATTCCTTGTTTTTCCTCTATCAGTTTTTACTTCATGTATGTTAAAGTACTGTTGTTTGCTGTACAAATTTAGGATTGCTATGACTTCTTGGCAGACTGACATATTTGCCATTATGCAATGCCTTTCCTGTCCCTAGTAATTTTCTTTTCTCTGAAGTCTACTTTATCTGATATTAATATATATACTCCTACTTTTATTTTCTGATCCATGTTTGCATAGTATAACTTTTCCATCTATTTATGTTCAACCTATGTCATTTTGTTTGAAGTAAGCTTCTTAGAGACAGCATATATTTTACTTACTGATTTATCCACTCTGCCAATCTCTAGTCTTTTAATTGGTGTATTTAAACCATTTACATTTATAATAATTATTAATATTTTAGGTTTGAGTTTGACTTTTCTTGTGACTTGTTTTTGTTTGTTCTGTGTTTATCATTCCTTTGCTTCTCCCCCCTTCTTCTTGTGGATTAGAAAATAGAAAAAATTCTATTTTCATTTATTTAGTGGTTTTGAGTATATCACTTTTGTAGTTTTCTTTCTTTTTTAAATTTTTTTCTCCTATTACAAGTTTCTTTTCTTCACTATGTAGTTTTCTTAATGGTTACTCTCAGCATTACAATACGCATATATAACTTATCACAGTCTACTGGTTTGTTATGTTTTATCAATTTAAGTGAAGTGCAGAAACCTTATTTCCATTGAGTGCCCTTTACAATCCTCACTTTTTAAGTATATTGTCCTATTTCCTCAACAGAAATTGAGCACCATGTCAGATGATGATATTACATTTTTGTTTCATTTAATTCTTTTTAATACAAAAGACAGCTGGTTCACTATGCTAGAGGAGCAAAATGAATCCCTTTCAGTATGTATCACTGCTTTACAGCTTTGACATAACTACCAAATGAATAAATCAACGTGGCTATTTATGCTTCTGGAAAACAAAGTACCTGTGGAGGAAGCCACATAACTGTACAAACTTAGCTAAGCTTCCGGATGGCTGAGCCCCTGTCATGCTGAAGCTACAGAGCCTGTCTTCTTTCAATTGCTAGGGGAACTCATAGGGATCCTATTCTTCTCTGCATCATCCTCAGGACCAACTTTTAAGTGGTACTAAAACTCAGGTCTCCACATAAAACTTCTAACATAGGCTGAGCACGGTGGCTCACTCTTGAAATCTTAGCACTCTGGGAGGCCGAGGCGGATGGATCACTCAAGGTCAGGAGTTCGAAATCAGCCTGTGCAAGAGTGAGACCCTGTCTCTACTAATAATAGAAAGAAATTAATTGGCCAAATAAAAATATATATAGAAAAAATTATGGCTGGGCGTGGTGGCACATGCCTGTGGTCCCAGCTACTTGGGAGGCTGAGGCAG